>APFE031102347.1:26310-75788 GCA_000404065.3 Pinus taeda | reverse complement strand
TGTAACCCCTTATTATTATTAGTACAACCCCCTTATTATATTGATGTACCCATTTAGTGCCCATATTGTTACTATTGTGCCCCATAGAAGCCCACTATTGTTTTTATTGTGCCGTTAAATTATTATTGTTATGTAGGCTCTAATTATATAATTACCCCTTAGACTCCTATATATAGAAAGGAGGTATTTTCATTTGTATCATCCAATAATTGTTCATTTATGTAATGTAAAGGGGGTTTCATAACAACTTCCTTAAATCTAGGGAGGTTTGACTCCTAAACTCAAGATGAACTAACTCTTTGTCTATCACTTGCTCGATTATATTTTGATCTTCATGACTTGGCTGCTTGCACTCCGAGCTGGTGTGATTAATGGAGGAATATTCAAGTGGGGGGAGGAGTAAATGAGGAGGATTTACCTCCTACAATCTCTCTCCCTTGTCCCATTTGAGTTTCAAACCTTAGTCTTGCCAAAATTCCTTGATTTTCTCTTCCAAACCCGCATTCAATGCATATTAGTCCACTAGGCATAATATCTCACTTTAACTCATCTCATTAAACACAATATAATCAAAAAATGAAATAAGTTGTGAGAATAGTTGATTTGACTAAGCTAGGAGGTGAGTTAAGGCCCATATAATTACCCAATGATGAGGCTCATCAATTTGTTTTCCATTCATTTAATTTTCCAAATATTCCCCATAGCATAGTGGTTTATGTGCATCTTGATTCACTTCAATGAATCAAATTAGCGAAAGAAGTACTCATTGCATGGTGTACACATAGTGGAAACACCTTTTAAGTTTGTACAAACTCAAGATTTATAGTTAAATTTGGTAGCCTTGGGAGTTGTATCATTCTTGTTGCAATATTGGGGCTCATTAATGACTTGGAGCATAGGTGTAGCCACGATGACATGATGATGGCATCATATGTGTAAGCTTGGGACATGTGGCACTCAAGGATGATATGTGGCATGAATATTTGGTGTTTTCGTGTGGCTATGTTGGCCAAAAATAAGTGACACATGGCACCAATAATAGATGGACATGAGGTTGGCAAAGGCAGCACACTCGATGGTGTTCTCAGTCCATATCGTGACACAATGGTGACATTTATTGGAGGAAATTCATGTTAGAAAGGGGTAGGGATAGTGAAATTTAATGTCAAATGCTACATATATTGGCATGATGGACTGGAGCTTAGAGATAGTGTTGAATTGGGCCAATAGGTGAACATCGGTGGATGAACCCTAACAAAAAGAAAGGTTTGTGTCCATTAACGATCCATTAGGAATTGGGATAAACACTCAGATGTGGTTTTACATGGATTTTATGTGTTAAGTTGACCAAGGGTTGCATAGGTTATTCAACATCAAATTGGTGTGTTAGCACTTTGAGTGCTTAATAAAGAGCTTGGGCCTTAGGCCATGTGGTTAGCACTCAAACCTTGAGGATTTAACAAAGGGATGTATACATATATGGTAGTTAATCCTTAGGTTTGAATGATATATAGTCTTGATTTAGCACTATTATCATACATTTAACAAAGGGATTAACACCTACGAGCTTAAGTTCATGGAGTCATGAACAAGTTGACAAGTGACATTTTGTGCCATACTTGGTGTAAAGCATCAAACAATGTAGTGGTCATGAACAAGTCGGTAGCTATATTTGGTAGCCATGCCAAAAGTGGTAGTGCAATAAAGATGGATAAAACGAAATGGACTAGTTAGCAACGATTTTAGCGCAATAACCTAGATTTGCCACTTTTTACCAAATTTTGTAGTCAACTAAAGTTGGAACTATAGATAAACTCTCTACTAAAACCCGTAACTTAGCAGAATTGAAGAAAACAATAGTTTAACTGAGTTTTTCTCCTCAGAGTAGTAGATCAAAGACTAAAGACCATGAGAACACATCAAGAATACTTAATCGAAGTCGAATATAAGTGAAATCCAAGTCAATATAAGGATTTGTTGAGCTGACTAAGCTAATGTTCTAATCATAAAAATTTCAACTCTAAATCTTTATAAGTAGAATTGAATAAGAAAGTTGGTTATTTTTGGTTAATTTATTAGAGGGTTAGAGATTAGGGAAGGCGTTGAAGGTATTGAAGGTGATTTATGGTGATTGCATGAGGTGATATTATTTTGTTTTATGGGAAAGAAGCCTTCATGATTTGAGTTTAAAATGGTACAAAAGGTGAATCAGGAATGTCTAGCAAGTTGAGTTTACATTTTAGGGGTTGATGCTCCTTTCAGTGGCAACTGATAAATCAAGGAGTAGGAGCTTCCTTTGAATGGTAACTAATAAATTGGGAAGTAATAGCTTCCTTTAGGTGGCAACCTGAGAAACCTATGAGTAGAAGTTTGCAAAAAATTGATGTAATAAAAGTAGTAGCTTATAAATTTCATCATAATAAAAAAACTTTGGTGGTTTTCCTAGTTGCGTTTCCACATTTTATTGTGTGTCCTAAT
This sequence comes from Pinus taeda, assembly GCA_000404065.3. Classification (NCBI taxonomy): domain Eukaryota; kingdom Viridiplantae; phylum Streptophyta; class Pinopsida; order Pinales; family Pinaceae; genus Pinus; species Pinus taeda. Next base: position 73,310 of record APFE031102347.1, on the reverse strand, counting down.
TTATGAATTGGTGTGATTATACTTATTGTTGAAGTATTATTTATGATTGTTAAATAAAGTTTTAAATTTTCACAATACCGATTCACTCCTTAGTATTGTCTTTATTTCTAACACATATTATATTAAATGAAATATAAAATAAATATGTGTTACTATTTGGGTTTTAATTTCCTTTCGTCACAAATGTACGGGCATGACCTTGAATATTGAAAGGTCATGGCCTATCTATCCATAATTTGCTATTGAATGTGGCTATTATGGTAGTTATACAATGGAAATAGAGAATGACATGAGTGGAAAAAGGGACAAGGTGGTGGTGGTTTTATAATGATAGGAAGATAGGGTGATAAAAAACAACAAGTTATAGTTGTGACAATGGTGTAGTTGGTGGAAAATAAACATAGTGAAAAGAGTTGGGTAGTGGTAGCATGGTGATAAGGTAATAGTAGAGTCGACAAAGTAGTTTGTGGTGGTGGAGTAAGGTAACAAATAAAGTTTGACAGTCGACTGGTGTGGTGGTTGATTGCAATGACTCAATGGTCATGATGTGCGAGGGGAGAGAATATGTTATGGAAACTATAGGAGTGGAAATTGTTAGTGGTGTGTTAGGATTCATATAACGACTGCAAGTACATGGATTACATTATTTTTACTTTTGTTTTTTTTCTATATTATTTATTATATAACATTTTTTCTTTAATAATTTTTGCTTTTAATTTTTTTTTTTTTTTTTATAATTTTTTTTAATGCATATTATATATTTATATTATATATATATTATATTAGATAAGATATAGATACTCTTTTTTATATTTTGACTTTTGTTTTTAATCTTTAAATTTTTTTAATTATAATAATAATTTATTTTATTTAATTTCAACTTCTGGTAGCCAAATGTTGAGTTTCAACTGACTTTCAAACTATAGGAGAAACTCTAAAATATTTGAGTGTGCAACAAAATCTTTGCCAATGACCAAGATCAGAGAATGAGGCTCTAATACCAATGTAATAAATAGGGTTTGTATAAGCAACATAATACTCTGAGTATCTAGAATATAAGAATGGTCATCATAGGACAAGTAAAATATTTCTATAAAAATGTTTGAATGTACAAATGATATGATATGATATGAGATGATGATGTTACAAATGAGGGCCATGCTTATATACTAGGGGAGGTGCTCTTTCATAAATAGTCATGTCTCTTCAATAAACAATTATTATGTAATTAATCATTAAATATATTATATTAATATATATATATAATATATATATATATATATTGTGTATACAAGTTTTCTCCTGGGAATGGGCCAAAGTCTATACGTTTTGGGAAAAGTTACCATAACTTTCACTGGACATCGAATTCAGTCACACCTATATATTTACATAAAGGACATGTCGAAGTATTATAGAACAAATCTTCAAACCTCAAATATGAGAGATATATCAATAAAACTTCAACCATTCTAATATTATCCAAATTAAGATATGTAACTTACTAGTGACTTAATCATTGAATAGGAGAGCCATTTTTTTGGTGACTGGTAGTTGTGATAAAGAGAAATACTATTATTATTTTCGAACATGCCTCCAAATAAATCTACTACACCAATTAAATCTATTGAAGGTTTATATTTGAATCATAAATAAAATGAAGATTTAGAATTTAAGTTATCTCTGTTAGACGAGAAAGCTAATGAAATGGATGATAGTATGCTGAAAAAGGTGGATTTTAAAAGAGAAATCGAAAGAAGATGAATAAAAATAAGGAAGGAATAGAAAAAATTATGAATGGAAAAAAGGAATAATTAGAAAGGAAGATGATTGAAAATAAGAAAGAAATTTAAAAATCCATCAAAGAAAAAAAAGAATTACAAAACCTTCTATTAAAAGATCTCCCTAAAAGAAATGTGGAGTTCCAAGGAAATAATGAACATGAGGAGAAGCATGGTGTTGAGAATAAATCTCGTATTGGGAATATTCTATCACATTTAGACAACAAAGATATGGAATTACAAAAACGTAATCATGAATTTTCAGTCCAAGATCCGCATCATCAAGGATTTAATTCAATGACAAGGAAATATTATCTTATGAATATCAATATGAGGAACCTTGATGGAAATGATCATGTAACGTGGATATTTCAGATGCAACAACACTTTTATCCACCCCAAGTGGCACCCTTACAAAATGTAAATATTGCATCCACGTTTTTATAACAAGACCAACATGTATGGAATCAATGGCTTTGGGAAAGGAAAAAAGATTTTGTTATATCTTGGTCCATTTTTATAAAGGAACTGATAACACATTATGGGGATATTAATAGAAATACATTCTTTAGCCAATTGGTAAATATTAAACAAAAATGTCTCTTTATAGAGCACATTAAAAAATGCCAAATGTTGAGTCTTAGAGTGAAGAATATTTAAAAGGATAATCTGTTAGATCTATTTATGGGAAATTTAAAGGATAAAATTCAACATGAGGTGTGTAACTTTGAACCTAAATCTCTAGAAATTGATTTCAGTGTAGAAAGGAAAGTTTGAAGTAAAAATATGGCCACTAGAAATCCATCACAAATAACCATAGCAAAGATCATGCTCCCTCTCCTAAATCGACAAGGTTGACTCCTTATCAAATGGATGGAAGAAGGCCAAAGGGACTATGTTTCAATTCTATCAACAATTACAATAAGGGGAATAAATGTAGTGAGAATAATTTATTCTACATAGACTTTGAAGAGGAAGAAGAACAAGAAACGAAAAGTCAAAATATTTAGAGCTAGAAGAGACTACTCCAACAATATCCTCTCATGCGTAAGTTTGCATAAATACTCCACAAACCCTCAAGATAAAAGGATATATCAAAAGTAAAATGGTAATAGTGTTGATTGATATAGGAAATACTCATAACTTCATCAATTATAAATTAGCAAAACTTCTTAATTATTTCACATATCCAACACCATAGTTTCAATTAATGATTGTAGTTGGAGGCAACATAAATTGTTTTAGGAAGTGCCATAGTATTAAGCTCAATATGGGGGAGTATTTGTTAGATAGTCCCATGATTACAATACAAATGGGTGGTGTTGATGTTGTATTAGGGGTCCAATGGTTACAATCATGGGAACCAAAAGATTTATTTTTCATGATATCTTCATAAGTTTTATCACAAGAGGAAAAGAAATTGAGCTTAAAGGTATCCAAGGGAAACCCTTTAAAGTGATACACTCTAATGGGATGGAAAAATTACTCAAAAAGGTGCACCATGGTGTAATTACACAATTATGTTCACTAAATGTTCAAACATCAATATCATATATGCTGGGGATATCCATAAAGTTGTCAACAATCATCCCAAGGTATTTGGCTTAATGAATAAGGGTATTCCACCTAAATGAGATAATGAACATGCTATTTATTTGCAACATCCTCTCCAGCATCATATTTGGGCTTCCTTCATTTGATTATCCATGGATTGTCATAAGTTAGCTTGCTTGTGAATTAGAATGTGGAAGTTTGAAACGTGATCCAAAAAATTGTGGGAAGTGGATGGCGACTAAAGATAAGCTTCATGAAACCATTCTCCTATTCCCCTAGGACCTATGTGAAAGCACTCCTTAAGGGAAAACTTTATTTAGCAGGTCTCAATAAATTAGGTTGTTCCTTATCAATTTGTTTGTATAGCTAGTAAATGGCTTGGGGTGTGGAATTGAGAAGTGTTCCAGAGATAAATGAAGCGAAAATATTACAAGATGTAGAAAGAACCTTGAAATAAGGACTAACAACTAAGTAACCCAACAATTGTAGGGTACATCATCAATTAGAATAATATTTTAGTGGAAGAAATGACATGGGAAGATGACTTCTTGTAGAATCACTAGTAATTAGTCAAGTGTTGATGAAAATAATTGTTTGAAGAAGAGGGGTATGTTAGGCCTTATAGAAGCCCTATGTTAACCCTAAAACCCCTTATTAAGCCCTAGACAATAAGTGATTACATTTCTATTATTATATTGATATGTAGGCTAGAACCCCTCATGGTGCCATTTTATTATAATTTCACCCCTTGTCTCCTATATATATACTAAGGAGACCTTGTCTCAGAATCATAAAATATTGTCTTGTACATCATATTAATTTTAAAAGGTATTAATTGTAAAAGGAGTTTCATCCATTTAAAATAACTGTAAACAGAGGTTTCTTATCATTTTTTAGGCACAATGATCACAACATGCAACCAACAAAATTAGCCAACAATTGAATATAGTCAATGATATCTACCTATAGTAGCTAGAATATATTCTTTGGCTAAAACTTATTATGGCTGTGTTTGAACCAATGCTCTATTCCAGGTGTGGAGCTCTACGATTTTTTCGAACCCGGGATCGAACCTGCGGCACTCGCGCCCCCATGGCCATATACTATTCGTTTCAATCTTCTCTGGCCGCAGACCCATCGTCTGCCGCCTCCGTTCACCTCCGCGGAACCAGTGAAGGCAGGTTATTGCTCAGGCCAACGACATCTCAGGCCGATCCGAAGGTGAAGCACGCGGTGCAACACGAGATTAGGGAAACGCAGAAAATATCTGTCTCTGCGTACAGAACCCGTTTTGACGGGAAAAAAAGATACAGGTTGCTGAGGAGGGTTCTGCGGCTCGGATCTGAAACAAAGGCTAGGGTACCCGAACAAATCTACGATGCCGTTGCACCATAGAATAGAGAAGGGGGCACCAGTGAAACAATGCGCAGTCTTCTCAGGCGATCGAATCGACCAGATCTCGCAAAGATAGGGTTCCATAGGAGCAATCCACTGCACAGGGGTACATATCTGGCTCTACAAAGGCTCCACAGCACCGATCTAATCCATACAGATGCAGATCTGATACAAATCTTCATCAAATTGATTGAAGGAAAACACTATTGCTTGTGGATCAGGAAGAAAACAAGCATCCAGGAGCTAAAAAAGGAAATACAGGGCCGCCATGGAATCCCAGAACGATTACAAATCCTCATATACTCAGGGTTCAGTTTGCAAGACAACAAAACTCTACAACACTATGGCATAGCTAACGATTCAACCATTAATATAACCCTCCGACTGCGTGGCAGAAGCTCTGGAACCAGCTCTAAAAATACAGGTTCCTTTTGGGATGCAGTAAAAGGAATGGGAGAAAAAATGGGAAACAAAGCAGCACCAACAACAGAATTGCCAGGACCCTATATTGTCGAACAAAAGCCAGAAGCACCTACTCTACAAGTATCAATGACAGAGGTAACAAACCTATACACTGACTTATCAAATATTGCAGTCTTATGTAGATTCAATGGCTTCTGGCCAAAAGCAGATGCCCTGCATCAATGGATCCACTCATCATGGACACCTAACTGTGAAATTTACCTATGCCCTAAAGGGTATTTCATAGTTAGATTTGATACAGAACAAGAAAGAGACAGTATTATCAAACAGGGGCCTTGGTTCTAGGGCAGTGCTGGCCTCTTCACAACCCCTTGGTTCTCGGATTTCGATGCAACTACAATGATAGTCTCAACCATGCCTGTATGGGTGAGATTACACGGGCTCCCACTGCATTTCTGGCATCAAAAAGTTTTAACCGCCATTGGGAATTCTCTAGGGAAATTCCTAAAAATGGATGAGGACAGAGCAATCAGGGGAATCTTTACATTCGCCAGAATATGTGTAGAAGTGGATCTGAGTCAAGGGCTACCAGATCACATCACACTAAACTTCAACAATACCCAATGGATATAGCAGCTTGACTACGAAAACATAGCATTCCGGTGCAGGAACTGTATGCAGACCGGGCATCTTCAATATAACTGCCCATTAGCCCGTAAGGACCCTAGGAAAACCAAGAAACAACAAAAAAATCCCGAAGGCTGGCAACACACAGAGCCACCGGAAGAAGATGATACCAAGGAGGAACCTACAGAGAACCAGATGGAACCAGAACCTCAAATGCAACGGAAACAATCTCAGGAAGCAAATAACCATTCTACTCATACGGGGCTGATCATTACAGATCTACACCAAGAACTGCAAATGGTAGTAAGTGGCATAAAGAGAAACCATAGCTCGGAGGGCTCAGAATCAGACAAAGAACAACAAATGATCACTATGGGAAACCAGTTAGCTACAAATACACCCACTGCTGACTCGGGAGGATGGCGTCGGGTGGAGAAGAAGAAGGGAAGAAAAGAATAGGCTTGCTGGAACATTTTTTATTTTTTTTCTTTTTTCTGTTACTCTATTGGATCCTGTCCTTACAGGAATTATTCACCTGCTATTTAGTGCTTTTTCTTGTTCTGTTGCCTATTATTACAGGATCAACCATCTGCATATGCCTATGGCATCTACAAAATGTAATTTTTATCAATTATGAATAAAATTACGATTTTTTCCTAGGGGAAAAAATGCTCTATTCCATGTTTATTGAAGTAGGAAATGAAGAAAATGGAGGAGGATAAGGTTTGTAATATTTTAATTTAATTTTAAAATTTGACCTTTTCCTTGATTTTTTTTTTCAAACATGTATGACCTATTTAATGGAGTGTATATTTTTTTCCTTTTTAATTTTATATTATTTTTAATCCCTGAAATGCATGTCAAATTAGTATTTAATGCACCTTGACAGTTTTCCACTAACTTTTCACTGTAAAATCTTGATATTGAATTGAGATCATATGGAAGAAAATTGGGACATTCAACATAGTGCTATAAATATCTTGAAGAGAACTACTTAATTGTTCAACTAGAAAAGGCCCTCTTTTTTAACTACGAACATGAATGCTAATCATTATTATATCACCAAGGCCCATATGTACCCTAACTTTCAAAGGTAACAATATGACCATAAATGTTGGGATGAGAAAATTCAGGTATTATTATAGATATAAAAATGATCATTTTAACACAATAAAGTCATAAATTGTATTCCTTGTTATAAACAACTAATTTTCCTACCCAAAACTTTGGCTATGTAAGTTGTGTGAACCCCACCCTTGAAGCCATTTCAAAGACTTAAAAATGATCTAGGTGAGTCATTCACAATCAAAATGAGGCAAATGATTTGTGAACAAAATTATATCAAGGTAAAAAACACCACAAGGGCCATATATTACTGTTATGGTGTCTAACAAAATCACTTTTTAAACTCTAAAGGTTTTCCATCCATCTATTTCCATGAAACTAATTATGATTTTGTGAAAGGTTTTTATTGATGACCAGGGGTTCAAATCTAACATATGATATGCTATTGAAAAGGTGTTAAAAAATATGCTCACTTTATTAGGCCCATTTTTCATTATGATTCTAATTCAAAATAGAATTTAAACAAGGAAAATTTTAAGGATGGAAAATTATATTTGCATGTAGAAACCTTGGCAAATATTATTAGTCCTTAATTTGTGGTGTAAAATGTGTGGCAATTGTTTGTAAAAGTATTCAAATAAATCAAATATCTAAGGATTTCATATATTTTCTCTAATATTTTGGGATTTTAAGTTTAAATCATTTTAGCTTGTAGAATTTGGGAAAATCATTTTTAGGATAAATGAAAATTTGGGTCAAATTTAGCCCCTAAATGTTTCCTTGAATATTCTCATTGAAATCACAATAATGAAATTTGGCCCACAAGAGATGCAAAAATTGTGTAGTTTGTAGACCTAACATACGAATTCAAAATTGGGAAAATTATTCCTCAATTGAAACATTATCCTAAAGAATAAATGGTATATACATTGGGTCTTTCTAAAATGATTTAGAATATTTTATATATCTTATACAATACCTAGATTATATGGAACCCACTTAGTGACTAGTGAAAGGAGTCAACATTGAAAATTTTGAGAATTGTATTGCATATTGATGAAATATCTCTTGATTCAATTGAACATGTACTTTTGTAGTATAGTAGGTTTATACATTCAAAATATTCTATGGATGGCCTCACCAAAGGAAAAATGATTAAGAGTATGAAGTGGGGAAAATAAGGTAACATTTAATATAACTTCGTGTTGATGAGATCCTATGGGAAACTATAACTTTAATTATATTCGTGAACATTCTAGAAGAGTGATAATATATTAGGAAATTTATCAATATAAAACTAAATTACTAGGTATTAACTAAATCTCATTATGGTCTCACTAGTAAGGAAACCAAAACACTATCTCCTTCTTCAACCAAGTCTAGGAGAACTAATTATAATCATTGATACTCATATATTGCTTGAAAGATTACTTTTCACATTAAATGACCTCTCACTTTATCCCTTTGATACTCTTTAATGTAATAAAACCATGATAATAATGGATCATCCATATTCCTATCTGAAATTAGTATTTCAAAAGTTTGTTGGAGAAACTCTCTTATTGTCTTGGAATGTTAGGAAATGAAAAATACCATTGAACCCAAAGTATATTTTTGTGTAAAAACTCACGTAAGGCATGAAACATACTCCAACATATTACTCTCACTAGCATGTGCATTATCATCATCATCTCTCATTCCAATTTAATACAATGCTCTTTTGTAACACTGGTCAATGTTTCCCCATCTATGTTCTTGACTCCATTCTAGCACCTTCATCCTACCAAATTCAATTAGTAAAAGTATTTCCAAGCCATTTAATCACAATATATTCCAATAAATAATGTATCTCAAGTATTAGCTGGCTAGCTATACCTCCCTCATTCCAAAAATCTAAACGTGTTGGCCAAAATTTCTCTTAAGTTATTTCTACCAAAAGGATTTTTCTAATTCATTATGGATCATAGAAGCCTAAATATAGAAGAGAAAGAAAAAAAAAGACTAATTCTCTTAAATATTGCACACTTATAGGCACACTTAATTCAATCACTCTATGCACTTGTTACTTATATCTTCAATTAACCCCTAGGATCTCTATATTTGATTACTCCATCCTTGCTTCTCCAAAAGTATGACTCCCACACATAGGATTTCAATTTCCCATTTTGTTGGGTTTCTCCAGCAACTCCCCCATAAGAAATTTTTTTATCACTCCATGATTGCATTAACCATTCATTCACACAACTCTCTCTTGAAATCCTCCAGTTCCTTTGAGAAAATTTTATGATAGTTTACAATAAATTTTGGAATAAAACCTTTAATATTCGGATAAAGAAAATGTTTACTACAAAAATCACGTCATCATGGTAGTAATCAAAATTCAATAATTTTTTAGCACTATAGCAAAGTCCTATCTTACTTCACAACCCTTCTAAATTTTGTTTGTATATTTGTCATGCAATGGCAAAGATAAAATTTGGCAACTAAAAGAGGTAATTTCTAGATCCTTAAACCCAAATTAATAGATTGAAATTGAAAATAATTCCTTTTGGGGTCAAATTATAATTTTTAGTCTCTGACCTTTGAAAACTTCCCTAGTGGCCATTGTTTCATATTAATGTTATGGCCTAGGTGCCAAACGAAGCAAGGAAGCACATGGGCGGTTGAGGATTGTTAATGTTTCTATTTTTCATATTGCATTATATCAACTATTGAGCATGCTATATATATTATATATATATATATAATATATATATATATATATATATATAATATATATATATATATATATATATATATATATATATATATATATATATATATATATATTCTGTAAATGATGATAGGAAGTAATAGTTAATATTTGAATAAACCGTGTGAAACAACCTCTATTCTCGTATCTAATCGAGGTTGCATTTCTTGTTAATCGATCTGTGTTTAATTGTGATTTACACTTGGTGTTTTGTGGAGGGCCCCTACAGGCAGTCAAGGTCAATCTTTTTCGTTTCTCTTATGTTATGACATTTTCATTTCGTTTTAACTTAGTTTCTTTAATTCACTGTTTTGATATTTCGTTATAGCTCAATTAAATTTCATTATTTCGTTTGCATTTAAATCCCTTTGCAGTAGTTTAATGGTTTAGTTTCCTTAGTGTTTTTTCTTAATTGCAGTAAGCTTTAAATGATTGTTTTATAATTTTACAATCAAAACTTGTATATACTCTTTTATAATCGTTTGAATCTCAATACATTGTTTTCGCTACAACACGTTTCTTAGATTAAGTTCATGATTTTAGAATGGTTAACATAATATGTTTTATAAAATAATTGATTAATTCATAGATCTCTTTTGTTCCAAACATAATTAATTCAAAACCAATCATAATAACAATACTTAGTGTAGATAAGATCTGATAGATTAGTTTAACAATAGCTCCACCTCCACCCATTATATTGTAGAAGTCTAATTATAATCTAATGCTTACAACAGGAACTTAGATAACAAAGAAAATCCCCAAAACAAATATAATCGTCACCCTAACAAATTAAAAAGACTTATAGCATATATAGTGTACTCGCACTTCACAAGTTTACCAACTCTAGTCGATAATTTATGCTTTCAATTTAAAAACATTCAATTGACTAAACATTTTGGCATCGTTGTAGGGGAAGTGTAAATAGAATTATTAAAAAAAAAACAAATAAATGCATGATATGCATAGGGAAAGGGACTCTAGAGGCAGGTTTATAGGTCGAGGATGATGTCTAATTCCCACATCATCACTCACTCCATCACGACTGCGTAGTGCCACACCACCCATAAAAACTCGAATTCCATCCATAGAAGTCTAATATAGACTTCCTAATGTCTTGAGATTTGAAATCCAGCCTAAAGATTCACCAAATTCATTAACAGAATTTGTAATCAAAGTAGATCCTACGTCCCCAACAATAGGAATAATTTTCCTATCTTCAACTGGAGAAAAAATTCTAGCTCAACAGTTGGAAGTTCCTATTGAAGAAGAGGAAGAAGAAACCTATTTCAAACCATTAATAGAGGAACCAGAAGAACTAGAAAAAAGCTAGATAATCCAGTTGTAGAACTGGATATTCATTTTGAGGAGTCCATCATGGCTACAGAGGGAGAATGAGAAGTAAATAATGTCAATGGTGAAAAAAATAGGAGAGGAGGAGAAAAAGTGGAAAATAGGGGCGGTGGAAAAGGTGGCGGTAGAGGTGGAGGAAGAGGAGATCCAAGACCTTTTGGATTCCCTATCCTTGACAAGGATACAAAAATAACAATGAATAACATCTCACCTTCTATCCTCCCTAATTTTCATGGAATAAGAAGTGAAGACCTAGAGACATTTCTCTTTGAATTTGAAGTATTATGTAGATCATATGATTATCAGTGATCTGAGTTGACTCAACTCCTAGATTTAACCAAGATCTTTTGCTTTCGTGATGTGATTATAATTTCACTGAAAATAACATAAAGGAACATATATGCATGTTGTAAAGAAGAAGGAACATGACAAGAATCAACAACATAAAACACAAGACATTAACAATGGAGTTCGTCTAAGAGGGAAAACGTCTATGAGCCCCGGTGTCAAGATGGTGTAGGCCACTGCATTAAGTGCTGGAAAGAGTGATGATGTACATGCATGTGTTCTCTCTATCATACAAGGAATATTCCCTCACGCAAGAGTGGCTCTAAGAGATGTTCTACCGCAAGAACTCTCATTCAAAAAGGACTCCTATTAGCATGACATAATTTTCGCTTATTTTAATAATGAGAATTCCACCCACATGGCATCAAAGGGATCTCAATTCAAACATACATGGTGACACATGAGTATCCCGTCAACATGGCGACAAATGGATCTCAATCAAAACATGACAATAAGTACATCTCATATCAAGAATAAAACAAGATCCCACATCAAACATCAAATAGGGATCTATACAACACAATGCATCTCAAGCAAAGAGATAAAGAAGTACATGATCATATTGCATATACCTCACATTAAGGAGTTATCTAAAGAATAGGATGATAAACTGTTGGATTTGGTTGTACCATCAATCTCGTAGCGTCGAATCTCATGGAAATGACTGCTGACACATGAATGCTAACACCTTCACTCAAATTTGAAAAGTGGAAAAAAATAGAATGATCAAATGGAAAATCTAATTGCACCATCAAATTCGTGGCATTGAATAGTGTAAAATTGACTGTCAAATTTCTGAATTCTGACAAAGTGAAAATCTGGGGCTACAGGAATATTTAGATTCCCCCTAGATTCCTCATTGATTCCCTCCTCCGGGTCATCTGAAGATCTGATACTCACATCAAAATTCTGTTTGCACCATAAGGTTCCGTGCAAAATTTTGAGGAAAATAAGTATGAAGTAGGCTGCATTCTGACTTTAGCAAATTCTAGCCTCCAAGGAATCTAGAAGATTCACTCAAGATTCTTGAAGATTCTTCTCCACTGGGAATCTTAAAATATGCTACTCAAAAGGTGAATCTGACCTCACCATAATGTTCCTTATGAAAATCTGAGAAAATTGAATGTAAACTTGGTTACATTCAGATAAAAATGATTTTTACCTCATAGGGAATCTTGAGATTACTTAAAGAATCTGCATGGGAATATTCCTTGGAATGTTTTTGGAATCAGCCTCAATTTTTGTGCCCATGGCAGGCCCCGTCTGTGCTGCCATGCCTCCATCCTTTTCCTCTCCCATTCACTCTTCCTTCCTCCTTCACTGCCGCACTACGTAGAAATGTCATTTTATATATTTCCATGGCAGAGTTAACAATGACACCATTGTCGCATGTTGGTGGCGGACGCATTTAGGAGGGCAGAGGTTGCAGGATTAAATCCCGCCCCTCCCAACTTGTTGTGGGAATAACAGTTTTAATGAATCATATAAGCATTTACATTTTTTAAATGGGGTGTGGTTGCACCATTTATGTGATGTGGGTGGAGTTTGTTTGAGGTATGATCGTTTGAGTGGATTGATTACATGGGGCTGCCCGGTAGGGGACGAACCATGTTGGCCAGGTGGGTTTAATCTCCATCAGCTCCACTTTAAACACATTTGTTGTATTAGCATTTGTCGTATGTTAATCTTTGGGGTCATTTAGTAACCATGGGATATATGGTTATAACAACCCTACACATAAAGGCTTTTAATACAACCATATTCACTTTAACTTTTTATTAAGTTATTTGGTTTGATTAATATGGAATCATATTAATCATATTATATATATGAATTTTGTTATATGGTTATTAATAACCATCTTTTCATATTTAAAATGATTTTTTTATTTTTTATGATTTTTTTTATTTTTTTTGTCTTTTTGTAGGATTAAAGAGGCCAATGAGGAAATGACATGTGTCAGTAGTTGGTGGGTTGCTATGTGGGTCCCACTTGCTCACTGGGATGCCATGTGGCACATTGCGGGACCCTCTTTTCCCCTACCATGTCAATATTTAAAGAGCTTTATCTCCCTCATGTGAGCTCAGATTTGAGTGACGTTCACACCATTGGAATCAGAGCGACGAGCACTTCAATTTGATGCTAGGTTGGGAGCAATCTGACCACTTTGAATTTTGACCCTTTCTGAGTCCTCTTGGACTTCTTCCTATGTTTGGAGCCACCTGCATCAATCCTCCCCACTGAGGAGTTTTTGCTCCTTCAAAAGCATGAAAAATAATTTGCAACTTCTCTGTACCTTGTCTGCACTTACAAATGTCTAATTCTAGGTTTTAACCCCGTACAGAAATTACCTATATACGAATTCTAAAACGCATAAAATAAACAATGCGAGAGCATAACGCATAAAACACATATACATAAATATTTTCCCCTAGATCCCAAAACTGGGACTACAAGCTTGATTTTTCATTATGTTCCTTTCAATGTTACAATACATATTTATACATGCCGAAGCATCCAATACCATGGATCGAAAACCATCGCATCCAAAACCATGGACCAAAAACCATCGCGTCCAAAAAACATGTGCGAAAATCATGCACAAAACCATAGGTGGGTCTGCCCAACCTAACATATGGTCCAAAACCAAAACGTTTTGTGGCACTGCCCCAGACCCCATAAAGTGGGGTTATGGGTACACCTCAAACGCCTTGTGACCTCTCCCCCTCTAACTCCGAGTTAACTATGTGGGTTAGTCGTGGAAAGAATATAACACAACCCACAATTCTCCCACTTGTTTTTTTATTTCCACAGGGGGCCATAAGAGAGCTTAGTCATTTATCCAGCCCTGAAATGCCCATTACCTCTCTACACCAAGAGAACTTCCCAGAGCTCATATATTTTGTCAATGCATCTACAGTATTCTTCAAAGTGTCCACCTTTACCAGCAACATCTTTTTGTTTTCTATCATATCCCTCACAAAGTGATACTGAACATCAATGTGCTTTGTCTTTGAGTGATATGTAGGGTTCTTTGCCAAGAAAATTGCGCTTTGGCTATCACAGTCTATCCTTATGGCTTCCTGTACTAACCCCATACTTGAACACAATCTCTACAACCAAACTTCTTCCTTGCTTGCATGAGTGGTTGCCATGTATTCTACCTCTGTATTTGATAGTGACACTACATATTGTTTCTTACTCATCCAACTAACTACACCTCCAAATAGGTTAAAACATACCCACTTGTAGATCTTCTCTGATCTAGATCTCCAGCCCAGTCTACATCAACAAGGCCACGAATATCCAACACTCTATCCAATCCTGGTCTTCCTTGGTAGCACAAACCATAATCACTAGTGCCATGCAAATACCTAGAAACCCGCTTCACTATTGTCCAATGCTCCTTTCCTAGTTTTGACATAAACCTTCTCAATACTCCCACTGCATGTGCAATGTCTGGTCTAGTACAAATCATTGCATACATTAGGCTACCGACTGCACTTGCACATGGAACACGGGACATGTCCTCTTCCTCTTCTTGTGTCTTGGGACATTGTTCAATAGATAACCTCACACCTACAGGAATAGGAACCTTCACCGGTTTAACTATTCCTGCATATTAAACCTCTGCAATTATTGTCTCGACATACTTTCTCTGGTTTAACCAGAGCTTCCTCTTTGCCCAATCTCTTTTAATTTCCATGCCCAAAATATAGTTTGCAGCACCGAGATCTTTCATGTCGAATTTTGGAGGACAATTGGGTCTTCAAATCCTGGATAATTTCTTTGTCATTTCCAACCAACAACATATCATCCACATACAAGACCAGATAAATAACACGGTCACCAATTAATTTAAAATACACACAATGATCTGCTTTGCTTCTGGTGAAGCCAAGTCCCCGTAAATGTATCAAATTTCTGATACCACATCCTTGGTGACTGTTTTAACCCATACAAAGACTTCTTTAACTTGCATACTAGTTCTTTCTTACCCTTCACCGCAAAGCCTTCAGGTTGCTTCATGTAGATTTCCTCTTCCAAATCCCCGTTAAGAAATGTTGTCTTCACATCCATCTGTTCTACCTCAAAATCAAAAGCAGCAGCAACAGATAAAAGTAATCTAATAGAAGTTACCTTGGCAACAGGAGAAAAAATATCACCAAAATCAATTCCCGGCACCTGGGAATAACCTTTTGCTACAACCGAGCTTTGTATTTCTCCACCTTCCCTTCTGCATTTGTCTTCTTCTTGAACACCCATTTGCTGCCAATGGGTTTCCTTCCAGCCGGTAACTCCACCAGATCCCAAGCCTCATTTTTGTGCAAAGATGCCATTTCATCAACCATGGCCTCTTTCCAGAGTTTTCCATCCTCTGAATCCACTGCTTCCTTCACAGTTCTCGGATCATCATCAGTAACAGACAAGCAAAGTTTGAACAGAAAGCAGATGGACTATACCTTTCTGACTGCCTTCTTTCTCGAGCTGATCTTCTCACAGCCGGAGTTTGTGGCTCTTCATCTTTTGATTCCTCCTCTGCTACAGAGTCTAATTCTTCTTCCTTTAGTTCAAACTCTATCTTCACAGGTTCCTTTGGTTGGACTTCATGTTGATAACATCTTTCACCTCTCTGAACACCACATCTCGACTGTACACAACCTTCCGTGTGACTGGGTTCCAAAGCTTATAACCCTTTAAACCATCCTTATACCCAATAAAGATGCACTTTTCAGATTTCCTATCCAACTTGGTTCGTTTCTCCTTTGGAACATGTACATATGCATCACATCCAAATACCCTTAGATGTGAAAGAGAGGGTTTCTTACCAGTCCATACCTCTTGTGTAGTCTTATTCTCCAACGCTGATGAAGGTGACCTGTTGACCAGGTAACATGCAGTATCGACTGCCTCTGCCTAGAATTCATGTCCTAACCTGACACCACTGAGCATGCTTCCTCCTCTTTCCATCAACGTCTTATTCATTCTTTCTGCAACTCCATTTTTCTGAGGAGGTGTATATGGAGTAGTCTTCTGCTATGCTATACCACACTTCTTACAAAATTCTTCAAATTCCTTACTACAAAACTCTCCACTGTTATCTGTCCTCAGCACCTTTATCTTCTTCTCTGTCTGGTTTTAGACCAGAGCCTTAAATTCTTTAAACCTATAAAACACTTCAAATTTCTTCGTAAGGAAGTATATCCATGTATTCCTTAAGAAGTTGTATATAAATGATACATAGTACACAGACTTACCTAGTGATGGAACCTTCACAGGTCCAAACACATCATTGTGCACAAGCTGTAATATTTGTTTCACCCTCTTACCACTAGAGGGGAGACTCACCCGATTCTGCTTCCCATATACACAATTTTCACTTAAATCAAAATCCAAAGAGCTATTACTCATACCTTCTACCATACCTTTACCATGAAGTATTCGAAGGCCCTTCTCTCCAATATGTCCAAGCCTTTGATGCCACAACATGGTCTTCTCTCCAAAGACCAATATATTTTTTGCTCCACTTTCAGGAACCACAAAACTATTGTACCCATCAACAACCATGTTACCTTGCAGCTTGTACAAAGTTCCAATCCGAACTCCTTGCATCAATACCTGTTCTCCTCAAACCATCTTGCAAGTATCCTTCACGAACACTGTTTTTACACTTGCATCATCCAACTTGCTTACAAAAATCAAATTTCTCACCAATGTAGGAATATGCAGAACACTTGGAAGTGTTCTAACCCTTCCACCTTGTAGCTTCAACTTTAATTTTCTATGACCAACAATTCTCGCCTTCCTATCATACCCTAAGAAGACATCACCACCATCTTATTTCTCATACTTGTAGAACCAGTCTTTATGGGGAGTGAAGTGAAAGGATGAACCTAAGTCAATTAAGCATGCCTCATGATCTACATGTGTACTTGAAGAAGCCAAGTACACATCCCCACTGTCATCTGAGGTGGTTTTCGCCTCTGTAGAAGGAGCATCATCAGATCCCTTTCCTTTATCAGGAGATTTAGATTTACAGTCCCTTTTGTAGTGCCCTTCCTTTTTGCATTTCCAGCACACCACCTTTACAGGTTTTTCTAGAGATTTAGATCTCCCTCTAGATTTAGATCTCCCACTCGATGACTTATTTTTTTTATTTTTTATTTTTTCTGTTCTAGGACCGACCTCGTACAGACAAGGAATCACCATTCTGGCTCTCCATATTTTCTGTCTCATCTCCTCTATCAACAAGGCTGAGAATATTTCATCAAATTGCAAGACAGTTGCATTGCTACTTATTGCAATAACCAGACTATCCCACGAATCTAGTAGAGAATAGAAAAAACAGATGCACTTATCTTCATATGAAATTTTAATATCAACATATGCTAATTGAATTACCACAGTATTAAATGCATTTAGATGCTTTGTCACCCAGTCTCCATCTTTCATCCTCATGTTATATAGCTTTTTCCGCAGGAACAGTTCATTCATCAGAGACTTAAATTGGTACAAAGTCCCTAACTTGTCCCATACAGCCTTCGCCGTAGCTTCCCCTGATACATTCAACAATACCGAATTTGAGACACACAATTGTATTGTGCTCTTTGCCTTCTGATCCAACTTCTTCCATTCTTCATCGGACACTCTCATTGGTTAAGTACCTGGATCTACTATGATCCACTGATCTTTATCCAGCAACAGATCCTCCATATTGAGTTTCCATAATTCAAAAATCTGACCATTAAATTTCTTGATCTCTATCTTTCCATTGCTCGCCATCTTCTTTTACCACCAGAATCGATCCTGCAGACTGCCCATTGAACAGGGTCTACCACAGGCCTGAGCAAAACCCCTCAGCAATAGAGACGTCCCCTTGAAGCCAAAACAAATTTGATACCACATGTAGGTTTTAACCCCGTACATAAATTACCTCCATTCGAATTCTAAAACAAATAAAATAAACAATGCGAGAGCATAACACATAAAACACATATACATAGAGATTTACCCTTGGATCCCAAAACTGAGACAACCAGCTTGATTTTTCATTATGTTCTTTTCAATGTTACAATACATATTTATACATGCTGAAGCATCTAATACCACGGACCGAAAACCATTGCATCCAAAACCATGGACCAAAAACCATCACGTCCAAAAAACATGTGCAAAAATCATACATAAAACCATAGGTGGGTTCGCCCAACCTAACATAGGGTCCAAAACCAAAAAATTTCGGGGCGCTGCCCCAAACCCCATAAAGTGGGGTTACGGGTACACCTCAAACCCCCTGTGACCTCCCCCCCTCTAACTCCCAGTTAACTGCATGGGCTAGTCATGGAAAGAATATAACACAACCCAACGTTGATAAATCACCCTTCCTTCTCCTTCACCTTTGTCCTTTGGATCCATAAGCGATGAGCCGACACCTGCAACCTCTACAAACCTGTAGTACATTGTTTTTCAAATTACATACTTGATTTACAAGACCAACTAATGACATAAGCATCCCATACTTGCCACGAGTTTATAAAAAACAATCGGTGGTCAAGTTTACACCAAGATGGAATCAATACCCCAACTATGAAAACACAGCCAATATATTATTGTTGCTTTAACAAGTGATGGAAAACACATCATCACTAAAACACATGATTTAAAAAAATAATGCCAAACACTATTTTTGTTTTGACAAGTAATGGAAACACAACATCACTTTCAGAGTGTAAAATGCAACTTTCAGAGTGTAAATTGCAACACAAAATAAGACCAAACATCATTGTTACTTAACAAGTGATGACAAACACATCATCACTTTTACATTTTAAGATGCAACAAATGATTTACAAAAGCATGACAATGAAAATCTAACATATCTAGAAACCATTTTTCGCTTATTGATGTGAATGGGTCATCTCCCTGTGATGGTTTTTCTTGTCAAACAATTATTTCACCTAGTTCATGCATCGAAACTTTGTATTTAAGGCGCTACACTCAATGGAGCCTCCAACAAGTGGCTCTTTGATGGCCACCTCTGTTGCAATGACTGCAATACATCTTCTTCCTCCATATCTGCTTAACATGTTTCTTTACCTGTTGTTGAGAGGGTCTTTCATGCCACCTCGTTCTGTGTGTCGCTAATTCTCTTCCAACACTTGGAAAATGTATGGTTATGTAATTCACAAAAGATACATGTTTATGGATTCCATGATTTACGTTCACCTTTAACAACATGATTATAATAGAAATGAACATTCGAATATCGAGACTGGTTATACCTTTCCTTGCTGCCTCTGGTGTCATTATGGCGATGAGAGCTTGCCTCAGCTCCTTCCCTGCAATGGGCACTACCATGCGATGATGTGGATGTGTTTCCATCATTCTCTTTCCTTGACGATTTCGATGATGTCTCGAAAGAATCTGACACCTTAGAGCATTCTCCTTCGGTGTATCCCAAGCCTACAAATTGAGGTCTCTACACAACCTCCAATGGTTGAGTTATGCTTTGGTTATTAACATCAAGCTCTTCTCCTTCCTTGTACCTCATCCTGGTAAGGACCCTCATGTTTGTCCCTGTAATTGGGATCTCCAAATCTCCAATAGAAATCATACTATGTGAAGATGAAACTGAAGGAAAATCAACATCTTTTACCTCCACTGTTGAATTGGAAAGAACTTATGAGGGCTTCTCATCATCTGTTGTTGTTGGTCTGCTCACTGTCTTGGCAGATTTCCCAACTTCTTTCTTGACATACCCAAGTCTTGACTGATGGGGTAATTCTTCTACTTTTATGGGATTGGCAATGCCTTGGCCATTAATGCCCAAGCATTTTCCTTCATACCCCATTCTCTTCAACAGTTTGGAGCCAATTTCTGTGGTATGATTTTAAAAAACAACGAAATCATCATCAGGAAACATACATGGATTTAGAGAATTCCTTTCTACCTCACATGGTCACACAACATCTTTTCCAAGGCCTCGTCCTTAGCTTTGCAGCTCTTGTAGCAATTTTTTTTTCTCCTCTTTCTCTTCATGTAGAAGCATCTTCAATTCAATTTTCTCTATTTGAAGATTCTGGTTGTTATGCTTCAGTTCTTGTAGGGCCTCTTCTGTGGCTCACAATTGAAGTTGTAATAGCTCCTTTTTCTGTGTCTATTTTTGTAGAGCTTCATACATTATTTACACCTTTTTGGAAATTATGAGCATGGACTCATACATTATGTTGTCATCCTCCATCATTTCATGTTCCATTGTTCATGCTCACAATTCACATCCATGCAAAGACCACTTTGATACCAAACTTTATCTGAGTTGACTCAACTCCAAAATTTAACCAAGACCTTTTGCTTTCGTGATGTGATTAGAATTGAATTTAAAATAGCATAAATGAACATATATGCATGTTGTAAAGAAGAAGGAACATGACAAGAATCAACAACATAAAACACAAGATGTTGATAAGGGAGTTTTTCCAGGAGGGACTACGCCTTTGGGCCCCGGTGTCAAGATGGTGTAGGCCACTACATTAAGTGCTAAAAAGAGTGATGTTGTACACGCATGTGTTTTCTCTATGATACAAGGAATATGCCCTCACGCAGGAGTGGCTCCAAGAGATGTTTGACTGCAGGAACTCTCATTAAAAAAGGACTCCTATCAGCATGACATAATTTTCATGTATGTTAATAATGAACATCAAGCCAACATGGTATCAAAAGGATCTCAATTCAAACATACATGGCAACACATGAGTATCCCATCAACATGGCGACAAAGGGATCTCAATCAAAACATGACAATACGTACATCCCACATCAAGAAAAAAATGAGATCCCACATCAAACATCAAATATGGATCTACACAACACAATGCATCTCAAGCAAAGAGATAAAGAAGTACACGACCACACTACATATACCTCACATCAAGGAGTTATCTGAAGAAGATGATGATAAACTGTTGAATTTGGCTGTACCATCAATCTCATGGCGTCGAATCTCATGGAAATGATTGCTGACACATAAATGTTGACACCTGCACTCCACTTTGAAAAGTAGCCAAATAATAGAATTATCAAATGGAAAATTTGATTGCACCATTAGATTCGTGGCGTCGAATAGTGTAAAATCGACTGTCAAATCTTTGAATTCTGACAAAGTGAAAATCTGTGGCTACAAGAATCTTTAGATTCCCCCTAGATTCCTCAAAGGTCCCCTTCTCCAGGTCATCTGAAAATCTATTGCTCATATCAAAATTATATCTGCACCATCAGGTTCCTTGCGAAATTCTGAGAAAAATGAGTGAAGTAGGCTGCATTTTGACTTTGGCAAATTCAAGCCTCTAAGGAATCTAGAAGATTCCCTCAAGATTCTTAAAGATTCTCCTCCACTAGGAATCTACAAATATGTTGCTCAAAAGGGACAAATCCAACCTCGCCATAGCTTTCCTTGTGAAAATCTGAGAAAATTAATTGTAAATTTGGTTACATTTTGATAAAAAGAATATTTACCTCACATGGAATCTTAAGATTCCTTAAAGAATCTGCATGAGAATATTCCCTGGAATATTTTGGGAATATGCCTTGATATTCATGCCCAGATCAGAACCCCTCTACACTACCATGCCTCTGTTACGTCACTCTCCCGTTCACTGTTCTATCCTCCTTTGTTGGCGCACTATGTAGAAATGTCATTTTATATATTTCCATGGCAGAGTTAACAATGACACTGTTGTGGCATGTTGGTGGTAGACACATTTAGGAGGGTAGAGGTTACGAGATCAAACCCTGCCCCTCCCAACTCGCTGTGTGCCTAACATTTTTAATGCCGCATATAACCGTTTAAATTTTTTAAATGGGTTGCAGTTGCACCGTTTACGTGATGTGGGCGGAGTTTGTGTGAGGTGTGACCATATGAGTGGATTGGTTACATGGGGCCGCCAGGTGGGGGACAACCCACATCAGCTGGGTGGGTTCAATCCCTATTGGCTCCACTTTAAATGCATTTGTTTTATTAACATTTATCCTATGTTAACCTTTTGGGTCATTTAATAACCATGGGATATATGTTTAATAACCATGGGATATATGGTTATAGCAACCATACACAAAAAGGCTTTTGATACAACCATATTCGCTTTAAATTTTTATTAAGTTATTTGGTTTGATTAATGTGGAATCATATTAATCATATTATATATATGACTTTTGTTGTATGGTTATTAATAACCATTGTTTCATATTTAAAATGACTTTTGTTATTTTTTTATGATTTTTTTTTTGTCTTTTTCTAGGGTTAAAGAGGCCAATGAAGAAATGACATATGTTAGTGGTTGGTGGGCTACTATGTGGGTCCCACTTACTCAGTGGGATGCCGTGTGGCACACTGTGCCCCCCCCACCCCCTTTTCCCTTGTCATGTCGATCTCTAAAGAGCTCTATCTCCCTTATGCAAGCTCAGATTTGAGTACCGTTCACACTGTTGGAATCAGGGCGACGAGCACATCATTCTGGTGTTGTGTTGGGAGCAATCTAACCACTTTGAATTTTGACCCTTTCTGAGTCTTCTTGGACCTCTGCTTGTGTTTGGAGCCACCTAGATCAATCTGCATGATGCCCAACAATTAAAATTTTTCCCTACCACCTTAAAGGATTCAACATTGAAATGGTTTATGAGTTTAGGAACGAATTCTATAAGAACATGGGCACAAATCAAGGAAGCATTCTTGGAGAAATACAAGGATTATTGTATGCCTCATAACGTTAACAATGAAGTCTTTAAAAATGGTACAAAAAGAAGATAAAAATATTTAATATTTTGTCGAAAGATTTGTTTATAATGTCAAAAGGGAAAAAATGAATAATCTGGATGAGGAAACTTTGAAAGCTCTCTTACAAAAATCCATTAAAGATGCGTGGATTGATATTCTCAATCTAAAGGGAAAATGAGATATTTCTCAGTTACCATTTGCAGATATTTATGATTTATGTGTACATATTTCAAGGGGTAAAGTAAGAACTAGGAAAAGTCCAAGGGATCCTATTTTATCAAGAGTAAATAAATCTGCAGTTGGGATAGTAAGTAGGGCAGAATTAGGTAGTTTGCTTGATGATTTTAAGACATATATTTTAGGGAGTCTTAGTGAGAAATTTGACACCCTTAAAATATAGAACAAGCAGAAAGACAAAAATGTTGCATTACCCATCTTCTGCCCCAGAGAGAAACATGCTCTCAGAGACTTTCCTTTAGATTTAAAGAGCGTAGAAACCTATGTTATATGTGTGGAAAACCACAATACAAAAGAATGGCCCTCTATATCAGGACTTAAGGTTGTGTTCAGTGAAGAAGGAATACCAAATCAAGTAGACTCTCTTTGCTTCATTTCCAAAAGACCACGGAAAAATCCTCGAGCAAATCAAACTCAAGGCTTTAATCCTCAACAATTTGCACAATTTTCACAAAATAATTGGAATCCACCTATGCCATGGTAGCCTTGGTCTCAACCACAACCAAAATATTAGAATCAAGGATGGAAAAATCGTTATGGAAGACATTCTCAATATCAACAAAATCTGCCACCTTATCCAAAATTTTCACCACAATACTTCCATCAACCTAACAAGTTACCTAAAACTCAAGCTCAAAATGCAAATCCACAACTTTCTTTTCCATTTCCACAAAGGCTAGATCAATTTCCTGTTCAACCACTCCCAAATAAAAACAATAAAACTTCACTTCTTGTTTACAACTTAGAAGGACAAAATCCTCAAACATATATGATAACTCCATTAGATCTGAATAATGTTAAATTAAGATCTGGTCGAGTATTATAAAGGAAGAAACCATTTGTTGTTATTCAGGAAACATAAAAGAATTCCCAAAAGGATAATAATGACTCTGAAGAAGAGATTTCCCTTCCTTAGAAAAAAAACATTCAAACAGAAAAAAATAAAAATAAAAATTAAAAAAAAAAAAAATAAATATATATATTATATATATAATATATATATAATATATATTAATATATATATATATATATTATATATATAATATAATACATTCTGATAATACTCCAATTATAGAACAACCTTCAGTATCTGTCTCAAGACTATGTTTTTGAAAGGTTGAAATTCGATAAAGGAGTAGAAAACAAATCATATTTCTTGATTATGATATGTTATATGAATTGAAGAGTGTCTTTATAAAAAATCCTTTATTGAAAGCAATAAAAGAAATACTAATTTTTTGCAAAAACTTTTAAGGAATTGAGTACTCAAAGATCAGGGAGAAAAAGAAAATAAATGAAAAGAATTCAACTAGTCGGGAAAATTGTAGATATCATGATGGGAAGACAACAATTCAAAAATATTTAGATCCAGGAAGCCCCATTATGAAAACACACATCAATGGAATTGGAATACCAAGCACATTGATTGATCTAGGAGCAACCATAAACATAATGAGCAAACAAAATATGGATAAATTGAAACTTCCTAATCTTCAATACACACCAACATTGTTAAAATTAGTAGATAGGTCTATATTTAAACCTAACGATGTGTTAGAGGATATGTACGTATCCTTATATTCTTGGGAATATCCTATTGATTTCATGATTTTAACACCCAAGAATAATTTAGGAGGACATCCATTAATTTTAGGAAGACCATGGTTAGCCACCACAGATGCTTTTATCAATTGTAGATTAGGTGACATGTTTATCTCAGATGGAAGCTCAACAAAGAAATTTACATTATACCCACCAGAAAAAACAATGATAGAAGTAGAAAATGAAGAATGGATAGATGATGATAATGATATACAACCTGTTTTCACTATTACACAAATAAATGAAGAAAATCAAATTTTAAATTCAATAGAAAATAATGAGCCCTCTTTATATTGTGACAATAGTTAGAACTTTCAAGAACGATGTAATATTGAATATCTATCATCTAGACAAATGTCTTTACATTTGGAAATTCTTCAATAGAAAGTTTTCTAGGGAGAGTTTTGAATAGCAATAAAAACCTGGAAGAATTACAGAAAAAGAAACTAGTAGAAATATTGTAAAAACACTCTTTTGTATAATTGCATGGGAATACACTGATATGAAGGGAATTAATCTTGAAAATTTCATGCATCATATTTATATCAAAGAAAATTTTAGACTAGTTCAATAACCACAAAGAAGAATGAATCCAAACTTAAAGGAAATTGTTAAAGAGGAGTTCTAGAAACTGTTAAATGTAAATTTCATTTATCCAATATCAGAGAGTCAATGGGTTTCACCTCTAGTAATCGTTCCTAAAGAAAATGGAAAATGGAGAGTATGCATTGATTACATGGAAGTGAATAAAGCTACTTTGAAAGATCATTTTCCACTTCCTTTCATAGATCAAGTTTTAGATACATTAGTAGGAAAACAATATTTCTCATTATTGAATGGTTTTAGTGGGTATAATCAAATTTCGGTAGCACTTGAAGATGAAGACAAAACCACATTCACCTGTCCATGGGGTCTTAAGCTTATTGAGTACTTCCTTTTAGATTATGAAATGCCCCAGTAACATTCCAAAGAGCGGTACTAGGAATTTTCTCTGATCTTATTCATGATTGTGTGGAAGTGTATTTGGATGATTTCATAGTCTATGGAAATTCTTTTGAAGAAGCACTTGAAAATTTAGAAAAATTTCTCATAAGATGCAAGGAAGCAAATATTTCATTAAGTCATGAGAAATGTTTTATGATGTTTAATGAAGGAATTGTTTTAGGTCACCATATTTGGGGAAATGGGATTAAGATAGACTCATCTAATGTGGATATTTTTCTAAATTATTAGTTCCAAGTTGTCATCGAGATGTTAGGAGTTTTCTTGGTTTTACTTGATATTATAGAATATTTATAGAGAAATTCACAAAGATTGCATCTCCACTCTTCAAATTACTTACCAAAGACTGTGAATGCAGTTGAAACTCTGATTGTCAAAAGGTCTTTGGAACATTGAAAAAGAAGATCTCTGAAGAACCTATCTTAAAAGAACCTAATTGGAATTTTCCTTTTCATATATCAACTGATGCTTTAGATACAATTCTAGGGGTTGTGTTGGGAAACGAAGGGCTCACTCCTTATGCCATTTATTATACCGGTAAAAATTTAACTCCTGCAAAGATAAATTATACTGTAACTTAAAATGAGTTTTAAGTTGTTATTCATGCCATTAATAAATTCAGACATTACATCATTGGATATGAAATTTTCATTCATATAGACCATTCTTCGATTAGAAATTTAATGAACAAACCAGTCACTAATGGCAAAGTAACAAGATGGTTGTTATTGTTACAAGAATTTAATATCACCATTCTAGACCGACTAGGAAAAAAGACACAATTGCTGACATTTTATCTAGAATTTAAAATGATAATAATGATACACTTATAAAAGATAAATTTCCTAATGAGTATCTTTTTGCAATATCTACTAAATCACCTTGGTTTGCAGATATTGCTAATTATTTGGTTATAGGGAAGTTACCATCCTATTTGTTTCCTAGAGAAAAAGAAGAATAATCCAAACAAGTGCATATTATTCATGGATAAACGAAGAATTATACAAGATAGGACCAGATCTCATCATCCGAAGGTGTGTAAGAGAAGATGAAATACCTTAGATACTTAAAGCATGCCATGATGAACCATGTGGAGGTCACTTTGCTGACAAAAGAACTGCTTATAAATTCCTTCTCTTAGGATATTATTAGCCTTCCCTTTTTAAGGATGCCAAGGAATATGTTAAGAGGTGTGATAACTGTCAAAGAATGGGGAAACCTATTCCTTGAAATGAAATGCCACTACAACCTCAGGTACTCATTTAACCTTTTGAAAAACGGGCTTTGGATTTTGTTGGACCAATTAGTCCACCTTCAAATATCTACACACACACACACACACACACACACATATATATATATATTCTTGTATGCATTGATTATGTTACTAAATGGGTAGAAGTTAAAGAACTTTCTTTTGCTACTGAATATGTTGTATTTTCATTTCTTTTTGAGGATATTTTTACTCATTTTGGTGTCCCAAGAGAAATTGTGGTAGATCAAGGAAAGAAATTTACATCTAGAGTAGTGCAAAATATAGTGGAATAATATAAAAATCAAGCATCAGAAATCTACTCCATACCATCCACAATAAAATGCACAAGTAGAGTCTACCAACAAAGTGATTAAAGCGATCCTCACCAAGACAGTTCACTTGCTTAGAAGGGATTGGACAGAAAATCTTCTAGAAGATTTATGGGCCTACTGTACCACATGGAGAAGTACCATAGGACATACTCCCTATGAACTTTTTTATGGGAAGCAAGTCTTATTTCCAATTGAGTTCCAAATTTTGACCTATTAGACAACAATTAAGTTGGGACTTGACTTATCAGAAGCACAAAAGAAAATAATGTGACAACTCAATGAGCTTGATGAGATAAGGAAGGATGCTATCCAGAAGACTAGTTTAGTCCAGCAACAGATATCTAGATGGCACGATAAGTACATCGAAGAAAGAAAATTTCAGCGAGGAGAATGGGCATTACTCTTTTATTCAAGGTTCAAAAACTGCCAAGGAAAGTTTCAAATTCACTGGCTTGGGCCTTATGAGATTGAGAAAGATTTTGATAATGGAGCAATCAGAATTAGCACTATTGATGAAGAAAAAGTTCCTCCCTTAGTGAATGGACATTGACTCAGGATCTACCAAATGCCAATTACAGAGGAGGAATTTGTCAAGATTTTCCAGAACAACTCTGATTTGAAGTTTTTCAAGAAGAATTCTTATTATTCTCCATCTTAAAAAAAAAACTTTCTTTTCCATATAAAAATAAATAAATAAATATCTATAAACACAAAAACAAACAATTTTTTGCATGTTTATATAGAAAATTCAAGGTAAAAACCAAGAATTCTTGGCATATTAAATTTTCTTTGTATCCCATTTTCTAGAATTCCATTTTTCTTGCATCCCTTTCTTTTAAAAATAAATAGCTACAAAATTTCTGATTTTCTGCATCTCTGACAAATTTCTGCAACCAATTTGGTAGAAACTTCTAATGATACAATTGAAGGAATGATTGACTCCCTCCACTGCAAAGTACCCGAAGATGACATAAAAAGGAAAACCAAAGGTTAGCAAGCAAACAATTCAAAGGTATTCAACCGTTTAATTTAATAATAAGGATCAAAACATTACATATATGAATCATATAGACATGGTACTACCGAAAATAAACATCATTATTGCTAAGAGTTGATAATGTCATGTCAAATCAAGTATAATATACCATTCACTCCCCGTCATTATAACTCATATCCTGACTCACATCCTGATCCATTGATCTGATCATAGAAATCATAAACATGAATACTCTTAATGGTTAGGTTTTGCCACACTCCCTTATACCCTCACTACCTACACTCTCATTATTCCATGACTCATGCTCCTAGCCTTCCACTCTAAAACCCATATCAAGCCCTCCTACCTTGTCAAACAAAACAATTTTTGGAATGAAGCTTCTTAGCCATGGGAGTGATAATCAAAACAGAGCCAACGAGGAAGAAATTTGGAGGGGTATCCACAGACAAAATAATTGTTGCAGAGGGTATAGTGGCAAGAATTTATAGATAAATTTGATGGCTTCCACAAATAAGTGACCAAATCCTTCGCCAGGGCTTTTAATGGAGTCAAAGTAGTGATAGGATACATACAATTCACAGCGATAGAGTTGTTTATAGCTAAAGCTATTGGACTACATCAGATTGGAGAAAAATGGTTAAAAAATAGAGGCATTGAAAGAGAAGACTCAAAGGTTTTCTTGAAGAAACCAAACATGGACACCACCATTTTCAAGAAGGGCATCCTAAGCACGACATTGAAAAGTAAGTGGAGGAATTTTCTTTTAATAATTCAAAAATTTGTTACCTACGAAGGAAGGTTTGGATGTTTTTTTGATTGTTAATGAATTTTCTTGAAGAAAATGAGATAAAACTTCCATACTTCTTGCTAAATAGTTTAAGAAAGATGTCAGGAAATGTTCAAAGGAGAACTCAATACATAGATGATACAATGTATCATCGTGCTCTAGTCAAAATGCTTGTTGAATTTCATCTCCAAAACATAGGTGATAATTGGGAAGGCTTTTTAGTAATGAGTGACTTTAAGGAGGATACTCATGAGCAGAAAAATAGCAGCAAAACTAAGAGAGGAAGGAAAATAAAAATTGATAGAACACTGGAACAAGAACCACAGCAACCATAGGAATTGCCAGAGGATGAGATCCCTTTTGCAAAATTTTTAGAGAAAATAAACAAAAGAAATGTTAGAAGGAAGAAGGCCAACAAAGAAACAAATATCTTACCTCAAACAAATAAGCCTAAAACAAAAAAAGAAGAAAACTCAAAAGATCCTTGTTACAGGTCTAAGAAGGAGTACTAGACTCAATCCAGTAAAATAATTACCCTAAAAAAGTAAAGAGAATATTGATGTAGAAGAAGAAGAAAATTCAAGGGTAGAGGAAGATTCAGGAATTTATTCGAGAACATCTCCAAGGGTTTCATCACCAACTTTCACCTCGCCTCCTCAATGTCCAGGTCGAAGAACACCAAAAATTGATCCTGTGCAGTAAGAGATTTATGATTATATTGAATCCTTGGAGAAAATGGATGCATCGAGAACATCAATTCCAAATCAAGAGGAAGAAGAAGTCTAGTTTAATGAATCACAAGAACCTCCAGTAATCAATGTATTAAAACAAGAAATTTTTGAACTGGATAAATTAAATAGGTACATTAAAAATGAAAATCAAGACTTGAAAGCACAAAATGAAATCCAAATAGCTAAGAGTGACAACCTCCTTTTACATCTAAGTCTGTGGTATAAGAAGAAAATAAAATTGAAGAAGAAAAACAGGGCTTTACAGAGACAAGTTATGAACTTGAAATACAATATCCTTATGAGAAAACCAACGATGGGAGTGACTAGTAGGAAAGTGAAAAGGATAAAGCTAGATGTACTAGTAGAGGTGTCCAAGAAAATGCAGTAATTAAACAAAGATATAATTTTTTTTTTTTGTATGAGGACTTACAACATATTCAATGTGGGGGAATGTAGAGTTCCATAACTCTTTTATTTTGACACCCTTTTTCATCCATTTTCCTCTTTTCATCATCACTATCAACTCAATAAAAGCAGTAATATGGTAGATTTTGATCAGGTAAAATTTTTTATATGTCTTATTTTTCATATTTGTTAATGTGCCTTATTATTATATTAAAGATTGCATTAGCTATAGAATTAACATGGTTCTATAGCTATTTTACAAATCTGTAGCTATCTCCATGGTTTGTGGGATTCTAGTGCACCAACGAAGAAAGGAAGCACATGAGTGGTTGAGGATTCATATCCTCATGGATCTCCTCTTATTCACTTGAGCCAAATCACTGAATAGGTCACACAATGGATAGGTCAAAGGCATGGGTCAAGCACGTAGCAATAGGAGTTCGAATGCATCACGATTATCCTATTTTTTTTAACATAGCAAATCATCGAACCTCCACTCATGGAGCTACTTCACAAGTTTACCAACTCCAGTCGATAATTTATGCTTGCAATTTAAGAACATTAAATTGATCAACCATGTAATTCTTGGCTAGACCTTTGCAAAGAGGCTACCTAGGCAACGTTTTTGTTCCTTATATTGAGCATGCCAAGATTATTTGGGAGGAGCATTATAGTCAAGTGGTAGGTAACTTTGGTGTGAATAGTATAGTAGTAGTAATTCAACAATATTTCAATTGGAAAAGATTCGAAAGGATGTCCAGTGGTATATCAGATCATGCACTAACTATGATATTACTAAAGCAACCATCAAGAAGAATAGCTTGTACACTCCTCTATCAACCCTAGACAATTACTGGGAGTCAATATCCATGGTTTACATGTTAGTTTTTCGATCCACCAAGCATGGTATTGATTATGTGTTTGTGGTTATCAACCAGTGCTCTAAGATTCCATTTTAGCACCCTACAAGAAGAGTATCATAGTTGAATCCACTATTAAAATATCCTTTGAGTGTGTTTGGGTTCATTTAGGGCTACCTGAAAAATTTATTTCAGATAGGTATAACAGGTTTATTAGCACCTTTTGTTCCAACCTATGGCGTCTCATGGATACTAAGTTGATCAAATTGACGACCTTTCATCCCCAACTAGATGGATAAATAGAAGTGTTCAATAGGATGATTGTGTATGTCTTACACATGTACAACTTCAAGAACCCACTTACATGGGATGAAATCCTCCCATATCTTTAGCATAGCTATAGTAGAGCCCTCCACATCTTGATTGGACATAGTCCTTTTTAGGTGTTCCTAGGGTTCCAACCATTTTCCCCAATTAATGAAGATATTCCCATTGGATTTTCATAGACAAAATCCTCCCATGCTTAGGTTGAGGTGGATATGGTAGTCAAATTTGTTGAGAAAATCCAACATCTCCAACAATAAGTCCATGATATCTTGCAAAAACACAATGCCAAATACAAGCAAGGACATCACCAACACAAGGTTCCACATAAGTTTCAGGTTGGTGATAAGGTGTCATTACATTTTAATGTAGGATAATCCTAATAAAATGTGTATTTAATTCTTTGAATCTAAGGAGTCTTAGAAAATTCTAGATTTTATAAATTTGTATAAAACACTAGACTATGTAAATTTTAAAAACAATTTGTTTGAGGAGAAAGTGATGATAGATTCTTACAATCAAGAGGCCTTCTCTCAACTTACTCCAAAAATATAGTATAGGAATTATTTATTGAGGAATTATAGATCTTTCCTTCTCTAAGTGTAAATAGGAAGGTAATGCATTTGTTGGGCCAAGCGTGAAGGGGAAAAGGTCCCAAACTCCTTCATGAATAAAATTTTTGTTTATGGTATATCATTTGGTTTTGGTTTGTTGTGGCATCGTTCCATGAATTTTGGTATCAATGTTGAATTTAGTGTGTGATATTTTTAATGTGGAAAGGAATTTGATGTGCATGAGAAAGCTATGCGTAATACACTATTGAAGGTGGAAGGAACTATGGAGAGTAATATTCTTAGATACTTGTGTGTAGCATTGAGGATGCATAGAGGTTATGTAAGAGTGATCTTTATGGATATTGCAAAGAGTTTGGATTTGCATTGAGACCTATGTGTGAAAATAGTGTCACCTCCATGGAGTTTTTGGATTGTGCTTCATTGAAGTTGAATTTCCATTCCCGGTGTAATCTAAGGAAGACATTATAAATAATTTCAAGTCCATCGTGGATCATAGGAAGAAATATCATGGTAAAATGTGATTAACAATTGTATCTGATAACAATCTGGTTTGAGGGGTTAGTAAGGCTCATAATAATGTAATATTGTATATATTAGTGTGCTCCATAAATTTTATCATAGAACCTTATTTTCTACTATGATTGTGATGCAACGAACAATGATATGGATTTTAATGTTGGGCCTTAATAATAACCAAATGTTGCCATCTAAAAGTAAATAAATACATTAAAATTAATAAATTGGGCATATAGAGCTTAAGGAAACTAAAGAGATAGAATTGGTGAAGGAAGACTAAATTCCAACCAAATCTTACTCGAAGTAGTAAGAATCATCAGAACTAGATTAGATGCAATTATGATGGAACAAATAAGGAGAGATGACACTAGAAACATCAACAATATAGAAGAATCATTAGAAGAAGAAGAATAATATTACGTTGAAGAGGATACCCTAGTAGAGAAAATTATCAAAATAATTGCAAGATTGAGTACTATACCAAGGTTGGAGGTACCCATGTAAGAGGGAAATTTAAACACTAAAGAGTTGACTAATTGGTGAATGATTGGATCAATGCTATTGAAAAACATTTCAAATATGACAATGTAGCTAAGAAGAAAAACATGAAATTTGCAATGACCATATTCAAGGGACACACCTCACTATGGTGGAATAACTTGCAAGCATAGCGAAGAAGTAAAGGAAACAATAATATTACTAGTTGGGATCGAATAGTGGTGAAATGAAAAGGTAAATTTTTGCCTCGAGACTATCAACTAAATCTTTTCAAAGAAACGTAAAATAAAAAATAGAAATCAATGTTCATAAAAGGGTATATAGAAGAATTTTATAGGATAAGCATAAGATTCGGTCATGTAAAAGAAGGAATTCAAAAGTTTTCTATATATATTAATGGTTTAAGATACAAAATCCAAGATGAGCTGAGTATTTTTCCTTTAATAACTGTTGAAGAAGTATATCAAGTAGCTCTCAAGGTTGAAGAAAAATTGGCAAGGAAACAAAGCTAGAGAGAAAATGAGAAAAGTACAATAGGGATAAGAGGACAAACAAGCAGTCAAGGAAGATTTTCAAAGCACCCAAAAGAAGGAATCAATTGTCATTAGACATAACAGTAATCAAGAAGAGGTGATTTAAGAAGAAGAAGACCATATCAAAGAGGTAGAGGATAAAACTTTGTTGTTAGAGGTTACAGATGTAATATAATTGATCATAAATCTAATGAATGTATAGAGAAAATTTCCAAAGATATAGAAAATGTCCAAGATACAAAAAAGTCTTTCGTGCATGAGAACACACAAGAAGTTGGAGAATCTCTTATAATGAAAAGATTCTTGTTGAAGTCTTCCAAGAACATTAAGGATTATTTGCAAAGAAACATGTTATTCATAACAACATCTATCTCAAAAGGTAAATGATACAAATTTATTATTGATAGTGGAAGTACTGACAATTTGGTGTCTACAAAAATGGTGGATAAATTAAATCTAAAGAGAATAATTCATCCTACTCCATACAAAGTGTCATGCTTTCAAAAAGGACACTAAATACTAATAAATGAGAAATGTGAAGTGGATTTCCATATTGGATGCTACAAAGATAAATTATTTTGTTATGTCATGCCAATGGATCTATGTCAAGTTCTATTAGGCAGACCTTGGCAATATGACAGAAAAATAGTGCATGATAGAAGAAGAAACACATACACTTGTGAAAAGGATGGTGAGAAACACACATTTCCACCATTAAAGGATGAAGGTACAATGACAAGGATTAGTATTCAAGTGTTAATTATGAGTAAGAAGAAGTTTTTGAAATAGGAAATTGAAGAGGAGTATGATATACATTATTTGGTAGGACATAGACAATTGTTGAAGTAATCGATTTTCCTTTAGAAAATAATATTTTGTTAAATGAGAATGATAGTATGATGATTGATGAATTGCATGATGAAGTGTTCATGAAAGTAGAAATAGATCATCAAATGATATCTAATGTAGGAGAGAACTTTCAAAAAGAGAATATGGTGGACCAAATTAGTGAAGAAATTTTCATGTGTCAACAATAGGAAAATGAAGAGCAAGAGGTTGCCTTGAGAGACAACGAGGGGTTTTTGTGTGAAATATTGTCGTGAGAAGAATGCAGAAGAGGACGTATTTGTGGGTATGATAAAGGATGAGAATTAGAAAGTGATACCGATACAATTGCATGAGACACAAAGTGAGATAGCATAATGTATATGTGTAGAAGAAAGGAAGGAAAGATATACGAATATGACAACAACTTTATTTCAAGTTTTCCTGGAAGTTATATACATGGAAATGTTTTTAATGGATGAGGACGGGCTTAAGGAGTGTGATGAACAATTTTTTTCTTTAACATGTTTTCTTCATCTGAAGGTGAAATTGAAGAACATAGGAACCGATAGAAGATAAAAGTTGATCAAATAACTCATGAAAAAATGTCAATTATCTAAACACGAATATTATTTTTTACCCAAATTTAAGAAGAAAGCAAGTTTAGAAATAAAACACAAGAGTACAATTAAAACCAAACCATGTCTACAAATAACAACAGAGCTTAGGATCCAACATGAAAATAATTGAAAAGAACACCTTCTGCACCTGAAATCTTTCAAATGAAGGAAACAACAATGGAAACATTATGGACAAGATTCCATGAAGAATTTTCTTTCCTAGGTGTTTTATGTAGGAGAATCCTAGGAAAATGTGTATTTAATTTTATGAATCTAAAAAGTCTTAGAGAATTCTAGATTTTGCAGATTTTTAGAAAATACTAGACTATGTAAAGTTTCTAAGAAATTTGATTTAGGAAAAAATTATTACAAGTTACTAAAATAAAAAGGCTTTCTCATAGCTTCCTCCAAAACTAAAGGATAGGAATTATAACTTGATAAATTATGCATTTTATTTCTCTAAGTATAAATAGGTATGCAATGCATTTTCTGGGCCAAGAAAGAAGGCACAAAGGTCTCATATGCCTTCAAGAATGAAATTTTTGTTTTTGTTGTATCCTTTGGTTTTGGTTCATTATGGAACTTTGCAATCACATATACATAAAGAGCACATCGTAGGCCCTAATAGGAATCTCATACCGATATGATACAAGCCTTACACAATCAAAAAGGTAGTGGGTGACAATGCTTTTCAATTGAGCATTCCCCCTTTACTTGGTTTACAACCAATGTTTAATGTGGAGCCATTTTGACCATATTTTACACCTTTGTTGGAAACCTTATAGGTAGTTGAGAAATTGGCCCTCACAAAACCTAATTTCATTGAACATGCTAAAGTGCATTAAATCATGGACACCAAGAGAAAGGATACCCACCAACAATAGATACAACTCTACTAGGTTGGGATGTTGGAAAATTGGCATATTAGGATGGCAGGTGTCAACAAGTGTGTTGACATTGATGTCAACTAGGATAGGATTAATGTGAAATTGGAAAGGATGGAATATGTATGCTAAGTCATGTTCAAGGGGGTTCCTATGGTTTTTGTAGTCTTTGATAAAGAATCATCATAGTAATAGGCTAAGTGAATATGTTATAAAATATTATAACTATGGTGGTTGGTGACTCATAGGCTTTCAAGATGTTGTTTTCTTAGGATATCAATTTAGATGTTTATGGAAATAAAAAATTTAGATAGTGTTTAGAAAGAGCTTTCCAATGGTAAATGATAGCCTAAAAAAATCCTAAGGATTAAGGTGTTATGGCCAGTTGAAGTTTGGTAGCAAGAAGGCTAAGAAGGTTTGGCCACTTGGGAGAAATAGAGAAGGACAATCAAGCCTTGACTCCTGCCTCGACGAGCCTTTAGTAATTTAAGCCATCAACCAGTTAGGGTTCAAAGAAATGGCTTGATTGATCCCCAATTCTTGGCTAGGAGGGACCCTTTACTTGGATGTATCATCTTAGTCAGGTCTTTGGCCTAATCTATGGGTCGACCCAGTCAGGAGGTTTCGAAAGGAGTACAAAGGATTAACCCCTGATCCCCAACCTTTGTGGGACCAACTATAGGTGGCCTTCAGGGTGTTGGATTGCACCATTTTATATGGATGTGGAAACATAGGAAGATGACACATGGCATGTTTTTTGGAATTTCTAGGTGGCCAAGGGGCCAAATTTGAGTGGCAAGTGTCACCACCCAGGAGATACCACATGGTGTTGGCGACGTTAGCATGATGCGTACATTATGTAAGATGATGATGTGGCAAGGCCTCAAGGTTTATTCCAAGGGGTCATTTTGTGAATATTTTCATGTGTAATTATTTTAATTGGTAATTGAAAAAAATAAAAGAAAATCACCCTAAGTTGGGCTTTCAGGTTAGTCGAGCCTCGACGCTAGTCGAGGAAAATGCATGTGCATAACAAGTACAGTAGATGACGTTTGACTCCCCTACCTACATTGAAAGGTGAACCCCTATTTGGCATATAGGCCATATTAGGTGGACTGAGGAGTATTTCGTGTAAAGGCCATATTAGGTAATTATTCCATCAAACTTAAAGGCCTGCGAAAAGTTGAAAACTCCACTAAATCCTACAAATGTTGAAATTGATTTCAAAACCTCAAGAAGATCACTCACACAAATGAATTAAGGCTAAAGACACTACATTTTACTAATTCTCAGAGCTTTATCAATGGAGTTGGTGGAGTGCATTATTTCGTTGATGGTCTTCCTCTACAATCTTTCCAAATAAAAAATGAAATACTCTCGGTGTCATTATATATTAAATGGAATAAATCCTTTCAGTTGTACTGGGAAAATGAAAGGCAGAGTCAATTTTCAATTCAATATTGGAAATAAAATTGGATAAGAAAAATGAGTTGTGATGAAGAATTAAATGGCATTGGTTTCATAAAAGAAACCATTTTATGGAATTAAACTCATTGATAATGTGTTTTTTTAGTTCTAATTGAAGTACTTTGTTTCAATTAATGCATGATCTTGAATTACGAGGATTAATTAAATTCTACCCTCTGAATAGAGTTGAAAGGGATATGTAAATTGTTTGTGAGTACTAGATGTGAGGGCCAAGCGTGTTGCGAGTATGTATTGAGAGGAGGATAGGAGAAGAGAAAACAATTTAGTAGATTTGGAGTAGCATAGAACATTGCAATTGAGTGTGTGGATGCAAAGCAGAGAAGGAGTTGTAAGAGAAAATAGTGAAGGTTGTTTAAGTTTCTTGTAATAGAAGTAGGCCATTATTCTTAGTTTCAAAATTGTATGGAAGAAAAAATAGTTGGCTAAATTAGGTTGTGGCTTACATTTATAAGAGGTTTGAGCCTCTTGGTAAGTTGTGGTTTGCTAATTTATAGGGGGTTGGGGCCTCCTGTGTGTGGGTGTTCACAAACAAAATTATGTAATTGAGTAGGAGCTCAAATTACATCATAATATAAAATAGATTAGTGGGTTTTCCCTTTTTCGTTTCCACGTTAAATATTTGTGTCCATCTGTATATGTTTCTCATCTTCATGGTGTGTGTTCATGTGAATGGATGTTATTGCATTTAGTTTTAAATTCTCCATGACTGATTGAAAAGTTAAAAATAAAATAATACTTCTGAATAAAAGTTTAAATTAGCATTAATTACTGATTCAACCCCCTTCTCAGTAATTCCTTATTCCAACATTTGGTATTAGAGAGAGGTTCCTTCAAGAATGATTCAATTTTTGAAAGGTAGATCTATAAGTAATCATTTCTAGATAAGAGAATGAAGATGCTCACTCAAGTAAGATACCAATCTTTGATGGGACACAATATGTTTTTTGGAAATTTAGGATGGAATCCTATCTCATGTCCCTAGGGGTAGATGTTTGGAGATCTGTATTAGTTGATTATGTTATCCCAACAACTCCTACAGATTTCGATGATAAAAAGGTATATGGGAACAATGAAAAGGTCAAGTATGTCATTATCTTTGGTCTTAATCAATACAAACTTGTAAAGGGAATGCACTATAAGTCAACCAATAAAGTGTGGGATAAACATTATAAGAATCATGAAGGGGATGAGAAAGCCCAAAAATCCAATCTCCAAAACTTCAAAGTGACATTTGAGAGCTTAAGGATAAATTAAGAAGAAATCATAGCATAATATCTCCTTAGATTTAATGAGGTAGAAAATATGATTAGAGGACTTGGTGAATATATCAAAGAGGAAGTAGTCATTAAAAATGTTTTGAGGTCTCTTCCTATGAGATTCAAATCCAAAATCTCAACCATCGTGGAGATGACAAACTTGAAAAATATCACAATGAACCAACTACATGGAACTCTCACAACTTATGAGATTGGATTAGGAAAAGAGAAGAATGTACCAAAGGAGGGAACATTAAAAGTGTCTAGGAATACTAAGGAGGACAAAGATCAGAAAGAATGTTCTAACTGTGAATCTTATTAAGAGTTGGTTCATTTTTCCAGAAAATTAAAATGTGGTTCAAGTAAGTATAAGGGAAACCTTCCCTTCAAATCATTTTATTGTGGAAGAGTTGGGAATTTCTCTTCCAAGTGCTATTATAAGTAAAATTGATAAAATGATAAGGTTCAAAAGCCTAGAGACAAAGCTTAAAAATATCATAAGAAAAAATACTTCAAGAAGAAAGGGGATCAACTCCAAAGAAGACAATGTTGCATCAAAATAAAATAATGAGGATTCTTTTGAAGGTGAACCTCATGAATACTTACTCATGGAATTCAACCTAACTCAAAATCAAGAATGACTTAGACCTTGAGGAAGAAGGAGTAGTGGATCATGAGGGGGAGATCATTAGTGCTCTTAATGAGTTAAAGAAGGTTGGAAAGAAGAAAAAGAAACTAAAAGAGAAACTATTGCAAGTTGAAGAAGGTATGTACAACTTTGAGAATGAGAAATTTGTTTATAAAAGAGAAAAACTTGAGGAAGCCATTATACAAAAATATATTCTAGCACTTCAATTAGAAGAGAAATAAACGATATGTGAAAAAATAGAAAATGAGAAAAGACTCTTGAAATAAGAATTGATTAAGAAACATGAGGAGATTATTTCAAAAACATGTAAAGGAGAATTTTTGTCCCTAAAAGTGAAGTCGGAGGAAGCAAAAAGAAAGGAATAGGTTCTAAATAATTTCATCCTTGAATGGGAAGAGAATTGTCATAGTCTAGAAGAAGAAATCGTATCCTTGAGAATATACCTTGAAAGACAAAAACTAAGAAGGATTTGGACATAAAACTTACTGAAGGGATATAGAAATTAAATCACAATTTGAGTAGTAAAAGGTACCCAACAAATAATGCAGGTCTGAGATACTTCGAATCTCAAAAATATTCTAAAGGGAAAGAACGGTTTTAGGTTTGCATGATTCGAAGGCCTCCAAAAATTCACAAATGTACTACAAGGAAGAGCTAGTGAAGATACATCAAAAAAAAGTCAAAGAAGAAGTCAATTTTGGAGAAAAGATGCTAAATTCTCAAATCATCCTCCACATAGAGATATAAATAAGTCAACAAGACAACAAAGGTACAAGCAACTAGCTCAAGCTTGTCAATCTTTAAATATCAAGCACCTAAAGTTGTTCTATGGTAATTGTTATAAATGTCATATCTTTGGACATAAAACCATCAATTATATAATTGTTAAAGTTGAAAGAGATGAAAATATCAGATATAGAGATTATCAAAATTCTATAGCTCATAACTCACTCCCCATGAATAGGAATCCTTTCTCTCCACTAATGGATGAAATTCAATGCTTCAAGTGTAACAAGGAACATGAGTGAAAAATCAGGTTTGAGTACTCTTGTAAACCATGGTACAATGAGAAGTCAACATTATTTAGGGACAAGATGAGTTGGAAGAAGAAGATTGAGAAAACCAAGGAATGTGGACTTGCTATGTCTGCACATGATCAAGAAAACTGATGTATGTGGATAATGGATCCTCTAAACATGACTAGGTACAAGAGTAAATTCTTATTTTTGAAAGAAAAATATGAAGGGAATAATGTCACCTTTGGAAATAATTCTATAGAAAAAATTAAGCGGAAGGGCATAGTCAGTCTTGATAAGAAGAACAAGGCCTAAAATGTGTTGCAAGTTGAAGGCCTCAAGAACAATTTTCTTAGCGTAATTCAAATGTGTGATAATGTCTACAATGTGACTTTTCGATATAAAGACAATGAGATCTAAAAAGTAGAGAACATGATGCTTGTAGGAAAGGTATTCAAGGCTCACAACAATGTGTACATCTTTCATGATTCCAGAGTAAGATCCTACCTAAGTAAGATAAATCAAACATGGATGTGGAATAGAAGACTTGGTAATATAAATTTCAACAATAAAATACATATCAACAAAATAGAAGCATTTAGAGGGTTTCCAAGATTTTTAAATCCCGATAGCTCAATCTCCAAGTCCTATTAGTTTGTCAAGCAGGGAAGGACTAATTTTAAGGCAAAGGAATTCTCATCCACTAAACCTTTGGAGCTGGTTCACATTGACATTTGTGGTCATACAATAACAAATAACCCAAAAGAAGAAAGGTGCTTTATTTTATTTATTGATGATTTTACCAAGGCTACTTGGATAATGTTGTTGAAAGAAAAATAAGAATCTCTGCAAATGTTTGATATATTTAAAGCTCAGGTTGAAAATGAGAAATATCTTAGTATTAAATTCTTAAGATTAGATAGAGGAGAAGATTTCACCTCAAGAGATTTTTAATAATTTTGTGAAGAACATGGCTAAGGAGTCAATGCTCAGTAGCAAAAACACCACAACATAATGGAGTAGTAGAGAGAAAGAAAAAAATAATTTAGGAGATGGCTAGAGAAATAATGGATGAAGTGGAGCTTCTTCACACCTTCTAGGGAGAAGTAGCACAAGTAATTAACCATTCAGAAAACAAGACACAACTCAAGCCTAACATTGATAAGACTCCTTATGAATTATGGAAAGGGATACCAACACTAGTGAAACACTTCAAAGTATTCCGGAGCAAATGCTATCTCAAGAGAAATGATAAATATTTTGGAAATTCTGACTCTCGCGATGGTGAGGAAATAATTATTAGATACTAAAATAAGAGTAAAGGCTACAAGTGCTTCAACAAGAGGAAAAATAGGTTTGAATATTGCAATAATATTCTAGTGGAAGAACTACTTCCATGGTCGGAGCCATATAGAGAAAATGAAAGCTCAGGTGAAGAAGAATAATCCTTTATATTCTCATATCAAGAAGAATCATAAGCAAAAGAATAAGAATATAAAGAACAAGATGTAACACAGAGGAGCAAAAATCCTTCTAGGTATGTGAAAAGAAACACCTAGAAGGTCAAATTATTAGTGATTATAGACTTGGTGTTCAAACTAGGAGGAAATTTCTCGGCAGTCCAAGTTGTGTAAATATTGCTACGTTTTCACAAATTGAGCCCAAAAGTATCAGTCAGGTAAGTGGAGATAAGTTATGGGTGAAGGTAATGACTAAGAAATTGACCAAATCAAGGAAAATGACACTTGGGAGCTTTTCCCTAGACCCAAATACAAAAATGTTATAGGAATCAAATGAGTCTTTAAAAATAAGCTACATGAGGAAGGAAAAGTGATAAGAAAAAAGCAAGACTAGTTTGTAAAGGGTGTGCACAGATAAAAGGAATATATTCTGAAGAGACCTTTGCACTTG
Organism: Pinus taeda; assembly: GCA_000404065.3. Taxonomy (NCBI): domain Eukaryota; kingdom Viridiplantae; phylum Streptophyta; class Pinopsida; order Pinales; family Pinaceae; genus Pinus; species Pinus taeda. The sequence goes on along the minus strand of APFE031102347.1, from coordinate 30,942 downwards.
TAGCAAGATTGAAAGCCATTAGAATGTATCTTTGCTTTGTTAGTCAGAATAATATCAAGGTATATCAAATGGGTGTGAAATCGACCTTTCTAAATATAAAATTGGAAGAAGAAGTATATTTAGACCAACCAGAAGTGTTCATGTTCTTAGAGAATGAAGATTTTGTTTGCAGACTTAAAAAGGCCTTGTATGGACTAAAACAAACCCCTAGAGTGTGGTATGCTAGATTAGATAAATATATTCAACAAAAAGGTTTTAAAAGAGGAACTGTTGATAATAATCTGTACATAAAAACTAAAAATGATCTTCTACTGGTTGTTGTGGTTTACATGGATGATATTATCTTTGACAATGATTTGCAATAAATAGGACATTGATTTACTGAGCCTATACAAAAAGAATTTTAGATGTATATGATAGGTGAACTATAATTATTTCTTAGGTTTCAAATTACTTAATCTAAAAATGACATCTTCATCTCTCAATCCAAATATTTAAGAGAAACTCTAAAGAAATTTGGGATGCAAGAATGCAAGCCAGTTAGTACCCCCATTTTTACTAGATATATGATATGTAAAGAGGATGAAACTCCTCTTGTAAATCACTCAACATATAGATCAATGATAGGAATCATGTTGTACCTCACTACCACAATACTAAACATCATGCAAGTAGTTGGCCTCATGGCCAAATTTCAAGTCATCCCTAGAGAAATCCATATTAATGTTGTAAAAATTATTTTCAAATACTTGTAACGAAAAACATACCTTGGTCTATGGTATTCTAGAGGTAAATAATTCAAATTAAAATCTTATACTGATGTTGATTAGGTAGGCAACCTTGATGATAGGAAAATCACCCCTATAGAAACATTTTTTTAGGAGATTGTCTTGTGTCTTGGGTAAGTAAAAAAATAGTCCCGTTATCTACAACTAAAGTTGAGTACATCGATGAAACCACCCACTACATATAGATTATTTGGATGAAGAAGACCTTAAAGGACATCAAGCTAGAGCTGAATGATTCAATTCCACTCAGGTGTGACAACACTAGTGCTGTCAACACTAAAAAAATTATCATTCATTCTAAGACCAGGAATATTCCAATTAAATTTCGTTTTCTAAGAGAACAAGTTGCTACTAATGTTGTTCAACTTGAATATGTGGCCACTAACGAGAACCTTTCATATATATTCACAAAGGGACTTGCACCAAAACCCTTTGAATATCGTAGGTAACAAATAGTAATTATTTCTCCTATGGTAAAATCACTCGATTTGAATGAGTATTTATAGCTACTCAGCCTATTGGATCAATTAAAGAGTAGGCTACAATGTTTTAGGTGGATTTTCTTTCATTGGGTGCATCCTTTACCATTGATTTCAAAGGGGGAGAATAATTTTCTGAATAGAGTGATTGCAGATCTCATGGGGAGTGCAGAGATGGAGATAATCTTGCTTTCCTTCAAGGGGGGTTGGAGCAATGGAATTGTTGCCATCAAAGCTAGAGGGGGAAATTTTATTGGATAGTTGGATTTAATAGGATGGTAGGTGGCATCACGTATACTGGAATTGATGTCAACTGAGTTAGAGTTGATTTCAAATATGTGAGGATGGTAGATGCATGGTGTTTCAAGCAAATGGGGAGTTCTATGGTTGTTGAAATATTTGATAGAGAACCATCATAGTAACAAGATAAGTGAAGACGCTATACAATTTTATAACTGTGCTGGTTGGGGAGTTCTAGGTTTTGAAGAATTTTCTCCTCCAAAGATCAGTTCATATGCTTATGGAAATAACACAATTGGATAATGCTCAGAAAGATATTTCCAATGGTATATGGTAGCCTAAAAACTCCTAATGATGGAGGAGTTATAGCCAATTGAAGTTTGGCAACAAGAAGGCTAAGAAGGTCAGGCCCCTTAGCAAAAATAGAGAAGGACAATCAGGCCCCAATCCCGACCTAGTCATGTCTCCAACAAGTTGGGCCATCATCTAGTCAAGTTTCTAATCAATGGTTTGATCGATCCCTCACTCCTAAGAAAGTGGGACCCTTGACTTGGATGTATTAAACTAGTTAGTAGGTCAACCTAGTCGGGGGGTTTCAACATGAGTACAAAGGATTAACCCCCAATCCCTAACATATGTTTGACCAACTACATGTGACATTCAGGGTGGAAGAATGATGTCATCTTCTATTGATGTCGTAGCATAGGAAGAGGACATTTGGCATGCATTTTCAACATTTTTAGGTAGTCAAGTGGGCCAAATTCAGGTGACACATGTCACCACCTGTTAGAGTCGGTTTGGTCAGTCCTCCATCAGAGATCAAAACTCTTTATGCATTTCATTTTTAGGTGTCCCGCTCCATTCACCCAGCTGCATTCCACTAGGGGCATGCCATAATCTGATGGATAAGGTCATTCTAGACATTCCCCCTCATGTCTGGCTCCTATTGGCTCGGGTCTTTCGTTAATAATCACCAAAGTCCATGACAGTCAAGGTCTGGTCCTTTAAAGGACAAAAGTCATTTTCAATGTTTAGGTCTAGGGATTCATCAATTTGGTCTTTGAACATGTCCAGTAAAGCCATGCAGGCCAGAGTGAGACCCTTACACAGTTATGATTCAGAGAGCTTCATCATCATGTGGATAGACTTCGACTCTTCTTCAAAACTTTGTTTTGAAGAAAAGTCAAACAGTGTCATTTATGACAAATTTTTCAAAAAAGTCGTCAGTTGATTTCTTCAGACGCAATCATGGTTTCCATAGACGAATTTCCTATCATGCAATCCCTGCAAAGAGTGCTGAAAATTTCATCATTTGAGCTAAAATTTCAAAGGGAAAGTGAAAATGAGTTTGTTTTAAAGTCAGTGAAAAAGTGTCAAAACACAACATTAGAAAAATGGGTTTTCAAGGAAGCAAAAATTTAACCCATCACTTCCAAAGCTATATATACAAGTTTTCATCAAAATCAAAGGCATTGTGCTAATCTAAGCCTTGGAGAAACGTTGCAAAGGGTGTGAGTGTGCATCGTGTGTGTTTGAGTGAGTTGGAGGAAGTTTGAAGGAGCCCGATGCATATACTCAGGGGCACGGCACACACAGAGCCAACCTGCAATTCAAATTTTCCACGGGCGCGACGCATTGGGTTTTGCGCACGGTGCACATAGACCAAAGGCCGAAACAAGGCCAAATCACCTCCAAATTTTTGTGAAGCCCATCAAAGTGAAAGGTAGGCTCTATGACATCACTTGTTCATCAAATTTTATAAATGATATGGTGGTTTATAGCGATGTTTGAGTGCAACAAAATTCATAAAATCAACCCTAAGAAAGCACCAAAAACCATGATGTTTAGGGTTGCAAAAGTGTGTTGTTAGTGCCAAGGTTCCATTCCACCCATCATTTTTCCCTCACCTACCATTTTTCCTACCCCCCCCTTTTCTCATTTTTCCTATCATCCCTACCCTAAAATACTACCAAACCCTCTACCCTATCCCTCCACTCTTTGGTCAACATAACACCCGAAACCCTACCCTATCAAAATATCCAAACCCCTCCCATATCCCTAAACAAACTTCTCCCTATAACCCCTATTCCCATCACATTACTCCCATCCTAATAATCCCTGTTTCATTGTTCCCCTTGGTGATAGATATCACAAAGGTGCCCAGCCTCACACCATCATCAAAGGGTAGCCTAGGTAAAGTACAAACAACAGTCATGACATCACAGTATTTGTTAGAGTATGAAAGGGAGACATAAAGTGACTCATCCTCAGAAGAGCAGGCTCCCAGGAGACATCACAAGAGTGGCAAACATGTCAAGGATGAGCCCACTACCCTCACTGAATTATAAGCATGCCCTCTTGCCATGTCATGTTTCCAACACCTAGCATGTTTTGAATTTTGTCAGAGGGTGGCAAATGTTAAAGTTCATCATGAGTTGGCCCGTCTATTTGTGCTTCATCTACATGGAGGTTAGTCTATCTTGGCTGGGGTCACTTTCGCATTGATACCCGAAACTATATCAGTGGCAACAGGCATACCAAATGTTGGAGAATAGTGGCATAAGAAGAAGAAGGTGGATAGGCAACACTATGAGCCTTACATCAAGGCCACATTCTTGAGTCATCTCACAAGAGTCTTTCCCTTCAGATACTTGAAAGATGAGTATGCTCCACTCATGAGATTAATCATGAAATACTTCAGCCATGAGGGGAGGTCCTCTCGACTGTATGCCTATCACATTAGGTTTCTCATGCACTTTACCAGGGCAAGGATCATGAACCTCCCATTTTTCATATGCTAGAACATAGAGAGGATGAACACCTTCATGCTGCATAATACCCCTCAGCAACAGCTTAACAGTGTGTATCACTTTGCTCTTATCCAGATTTTGGTAGATAATTAGTTGGGATTGTAGGGCATTGCTTGGGAGGACTTCATCTCCCGTGACTTCTTTAGCACATTGGAGGTACTATCAGAGCCAGAGCAGGAGATGGGTGGTCCTTCTCATCAGTATGAGCACCATGAGACCACTACCATGCCAATTTTTGTTACATATTAGAGAGGTAGTAGGCACTTGTTTGCAGCAGCAAAGCGAGTGTTATCTCCACCCAGGGTGGAAGGGGCC
>APFE031102347.1:2448-22142 GCA_000404065.3 Pinus taeda | reverse complement strand
TTTTTGGGCCAACATCGAATGGTGAGTCTCCTGATAGTGATGTGCCACCTTTTTACATCAGTTTAAGGTTGCATGATTTTGTGTTACATAACACCATGTTTGATTCTAGAGCTTCTCACAATCTCATGCCCAAAGCAATCATGGATAAGCTTGGTCTAGACATCCCTCGGCAATATCATGATCTCTATTCATTTGATTCCGGCAGAGTAAGATGTATAGGTCTCATCAAAGACTTGGTTGTGAGTTTGGATCAGCTCCCAATGAAGAATGTTTTGATGGATGTTGTGGTAGCAGATATTCCTCCCAGGTTTGGCATGCTTCTTTCTAGGTCTTGGGTAGCGAAATTCAAAGGGACACTACAGCTAGATTTCTCCTATGCAACGATTCTAGTGATTGGACAAATGAGGAAATTGTATCGAGAACAAAAAATGAAGTACATGATCACAAGCAAGGAGAAACCAATAAATCATCCAATTAACTATGTACATACAGATTTAGATTATTTTGTTTTGTATTCAAATAGTTTCAATCATATAGATAGTCAGTTAGTAGAAGCAGATGATATTCCAGAAATAAAAGAAAATTTTAGAGAAGTTTTGAAGAAAGAAGAACAAGAAGAGCAGAACACCATTGGGCAATCAACTGAAAATTATGGACAGCAAGCAGACAAGGCACAACAAACAGATTTCTAGCACTTGCAAGAGGAGGAAGAAGGTTTGTGGACCATGGATTTCGATGGAGCAGTGAGAAATGATGGCGTTGGAATTGGAATTTGGGTACACAGTCCTTTCTCCGCCCCAAACAAAGTCCCTAGTAACGTGCGAGTATGCTCTTACAAGTTGGCTTTTGAGTCCTCAAATAATGAAGCTGAGTATGAAGCTCTGATTGCTGGCCTAAAGATTCTAAGAAAGCTGAATGCTAAGAGGATTTCAGTATATGGCGACTTCAAATTGGTTATCGAGCAAGTCAAAGGCGAATATCAAGCAAAGCATCCTAGGATGCGGACTTAACGAAATGCAGTCCTAGACATACTAAAATTATTTTCAGAATACACCTTGACATGTGTGCCTCGTATACAAAATAGTATTGTTGATGCTCTTGCCAAGGCAACAAGTAGTTTGAAGATCCCAATGAACTCTAGAAATAAATTTGAAATCCATGTCAAGCATCATCCAACCATTCCAGACAATCAAAGATATTGGCAAGTGTTCCAAGATGATGAGGAGATTGGTGATTTTCTGCAAAACAAAGGCAAGTTCAAAGAGACCTTAATTTATGAAGAAAATGACGATGATAAAGGTAATGGTATAGATGAGGTGCATATCAATGAAATGGACGTGTTGCCGCTGAAGAATAACGTTATTCCCAAAGCCTTGATACCTCTAGAAGAACTCTTTGATCAAGATGATGTAGCCTGCAAGCCAATGTTGTAGCCAACAGAGAAGGGTGTGGAATAGGTAAATATTGGAACAGCTGCAAATCATAAATTGGTAAAATTGTCCAAAGAATTGCTGCCAAAGATCAAGGACAAATATATTAGTTTGACGTCTTCGTTTGCAGATGTGTTTGCTTGGGACTATTTCGACTTAAAGGCATATGATACTAATATAATTCAGCACACTATATCTATCAAGCCCAATCAAAAACCATTCAGACAGAAGTTGAGAAGGCTAAATCTAAAGTTGCTGCCATCTATTGAAAAGGAGATCAACAGGTTGTACAAATCAGAGATCATTGTGCCAATCAGATTTTCGGATTGGATCTCTAACTTGGTGCCCGTAAGGAGGAAGACAGGTGAGATTCGCTTATGCATTGATTTTAGAAATCTCACAAATTTTCATTGAAAGACAATTATCCACTGCCCAAAATGGACCATATACTTCAGCGAGTAGTGGGAGCATCTCGTATGTCACTGCTTGATGGTTATCCCGGATATAACCAAGTTTCTGTCCATGAGGATGACCGAGACAAGACAATGTTCACCACTCCGTGGGGAACCTTTCATTATGCTAAAATGCCTTACGGTTTGAATAATGCGGGTGCCACATTTTAGCGTGCAATGGACTTGGCTTTCGCAAATGAGAAGGATGTCTTTTTGGTGGTGTATTTGGATGATTTGACAGTGTTTTCCAAATTTTATGAGGAGCACATGTACCATCTTAAAACTGTCTTCCAAAAGTGCAGAAAATATGGCTTGTCGTTGAATCCAAAGAAGAGCTTGTTCACCATGGAAGAAGGCAAACTACTCGGGCACATTATCCCAAAAGATGGCATTTGTATTGAACCAACATGTGTCCAAGCAATTCAGCAAATCGATTTGCCCCGGAATAAAAAAGAGATACAATCATTCAATGGGAAGATGAATTTTCTACGCTGCTTTGTACCTAATCTTGTTGAGGACCTAAGAGAGATGACAAATACGCTTAAGAAGGACAACCAAGTGAAGTGGACGAAGGAGGCTATAAAATCTTTCAATTTGGTTAAATTGGCTCTTTCCTCAGCTCTCGTTCTAGTCAGCCCGGACTACACTCAGGATTTCATATTGTTTTCATTTGCTTCGGAGCATACTATGGCAGCGGTGTTATTGCAGAAAAGAGATGATCATGAAAGACCCATTGCACTTTTCAGCAGAGCTATAAGAGACACAGCCTTAAAGTACAACATCATTAAGAAGCGAGCCCTTGCACTTGTGAAGGCATTGAAAGATTTTCGGGTGTATATTCTACATTCTCACATTCTGGCCTATGTTCCTAACGCTGCTGTCAAAGATGTTTTAGTGCAGACCGATCTGGAAGGAAGAAGAGGCAAGTGGATTGCAGCCTTGCTAGAATATGATGTGGAAATAAAGCCCACAAAGCTGGTGAAAGGATAGGGATTGGTGAAGTTAGTGGTTGAATCAAACTTACACGCCTTGGAAATAAATCTGATCGCTGCTATGTTTGATGAGAATGAGGAAGAATCGTCAATTGAGGTATTTGAAATGTTTTCTCTTTCTCCATGGTATTCAGATATCATATATGTGCTTAAAATATTGTCACCACTGCTCGGCATGACTAGAATCAAAGCAAGAACACTCAAGTTGAAGGCTACCAAGTTTTGCATTCTAAATTCAACACTGTATTCGAAAGATCCTGGTGGTGTTTTGTTAAATTGTTTGGTGGAAAAGGAAGCAAATAAAGTCATGGAGGACTACCACCAAGGAGACTGTGGTGGTCACCTTTTTTGGAAGTCAACAGCAAACAAAATTCTGAGAGCAGGGTACTATTGGCCAACATTGTTTGCTGATGTATATAAGATGGTCAAGCGCTGTCATAAGTGTCAGATTTTCGAAGGAAAGCGAAAGTTACAGCCTCTACCACTCAAGCCCATAGAGGTGAGTTCCCCTTTCCAGCAATGGGGATTGGATTTCATTGGCGAAATTCATCTCGCTTCTTCCGGACAACATAGATGGATCCTCACATCCACATATTATTTCACGAAATGGATTGAGGCAATTCCCACCAGAGAAGATACAGATGCGGTAATCATTTCATTCCTTGAAAATAACATCTTGTTTCGCTTTGGTTGCCTGAATAAGTTAATCACTGATAATGCAGCACCTTTCAAATAAAAAAGGATGGTAGAGTTTTGTCTTAAATATCACATCATTTTGGGTCACTCAACTGCCTATCATCCGCAAGGCAATGGATTGGTGGAATCTTCAAACAAATCATTGGTCAACATAATCAAGAAGCTGCTGGAAATAAATAAAAAGAGCTGGCGTAAGAGGTTGGTAAATGTGCTTTGGGCAGATCAGGTCAGTCAGAAGAAATCCATAGGTATGTCATCGTTTGAGCTTGTTTATGGAGTTGATGCTATATTTCCTACCTCTCTCGCTGCCCCAGTAGTCAAACTTCTTCAGGAGGCCAGCAGTGAAGAAGATCCCGTGCAGAGAAGGTTGAATCAAATGGTCCACTTGTAGCAAACCAGAGAAGAAGTTTTCAAGAACACATCCAAATTGCAGGAGAAAATCAAGAAAATTTATGACAGAAAGCCAAACGTGGACAAAGTTCAGGCGAATGATGAGGTGTTGAAGTGGGATGCAAGGAATGAGGAGAACGACAAGCACAGTAAGTTCAAGAACCTCTGGAATGGTCCTTTCAAGGTTGCAGCATATAGGGGGCAGAATGCCTTTCTTCTGAAGGAAATGAACGGGGAAGATTGTCCAGGAGGGCCGATCAATGGTCAGCTTCTCAAGCAGTACCATTTCTAAGTTATTAACACTGCTTCCACTATCACTGTAAATACCATTTTATTTCAACTTGTTAGAATTGGTCAAGTTAGCCTTTAAGTCATTTCAATGTCAAGTTTGAGTCAGTTTTTTGGTCATTTCAGTTTCATAAATGAGTCAGACTCCTGTATTATTTGTCGAAATAATGACTCCATAGCCCAATGGATGAAGGCAGTGTCTATCTCTTCCAAAGATCTGTTATTCTTGGCACCTCCAAGGATCTACCATCCCCCATTGGAGCCAATGTTAGAGTCGGTCTGGTCAGTCCTTCGTTAGAGATCAGAACTCTTTATGCATTTCATTTTTAAGTGTCCCGCTCCATCCACCCAGCTATATTTCGCTAGGGGCATGCCATAATCTGATGGAGAAGGTCATGCTAGTCATTCCCCCTCATGTCTAGCTCCTGCTGGCTCATGTCTTTTGTCAATAATCACCAAAGTCCATGACAGTCAAGGTCTGGTCCTTTAAAGGACAAAAGTCATTTTCGATGTTTAGGTCTAGGGATTCATCAATTTGGTCTTTGAACATGTTCAGTAAAGCCATGCAGGCTAGAGTGAGACCCTTAAATAGTTATGATTCAGAGAGCTTCATCATCATGTGGATAGACTTCGACTCTTCTTCAAAACTTTGTTTTGAAGAAAAGTCAAACAGTGTCATTTATGACAAAATTTTCAAAAAAAATCGTCAGATGATTTCTTCAGATGCAGTCATGGTTTCCATGGCCAAATGTCCTGTCATGCAATCCCTACAAAGAGTTCCGAAAATTTCATCATTTGAGCTCAAATTTCAAAGGGAAAGTGAAAATCATTGTGTTTTAAAGTCAGTGAAAAAGTGTCAAAACATAACATTAGAAAAATGGGTTTTCAAGGAAGAAAAAATTTAACCCATCACTTCCAAGGCTATATATATACAAGTTTTCATCAAAATCAAAGTCATTGTCCTAATCCAAGCCTTGGAGAAACGTTGCAAAGGGTGTGAGTGTGCATTGTGCGTGTTTGAGTGAGTTGGAGGCAGTTTCAAGGAGCGTGGTGCATATACTCAGGGGCGCGGCACAGACAGAGAGCGCACCGCACACAGAGCCAACTTGTAGTTCAAATTTTCCATGGGTGCGGTGCACACCCAAGGCGAAGTGCACTGGGTTTTGCGTGTGACGCACACAGACCAAGGGTCGAAACAAGGCAAAATCACCTCTAAATTTTTGTGAAGCCCATCAAATTGAAAGGTAGGCTCTATGACATCATTTGTTCATCAAGTTTTATAAATGATATGGTGGTTTATAGCAATGTTTGAATGCAACCAAATTTATAAAATCAACCACAAGAAATCACGAAAAACAATGATGGCTGGGGTTGCTAAGGTGTGGTGTTAGTGCCAAGGTTCCATTTCACCCCTCATTTTCCCTCACCTAACATTTTTTCCTAGCCCCCTTTTCTCATTATCCCTACCCTAAAATACTACCAAAACCTCTCCCCTATCCCTCCACTCTTTGGTCAATCTAACACCCCAAAACCTACCTTGTCAAAACCCCATTCCCTACCCTATCAAAATACACAAACCCCTCCCATATCCCTAAAACAATCTTCTCCCTATGACCCCTATTCCCATAACATTACTCCTATCCTAATACTCCCTGTTTCATTGTTCCCCTTGGTGACAGATATCACAAAGGCACCCAGCCTCACACCATCATCAAAGGGCAGCCTAGCTACAGTACACACAGTAGTCATGACATCACAACATTTGTCAGAGTATGAGATGGAGACACAAAGTGACTCATCCTCAGAAGAGTAGGCTCCCAGGAGACATCACAAGAGTGGCAAACGTGTCAGGAATGAGCCCACTACCCTCACTGAATTACAAGCATGCCCTCTTGCCATGTCATGTTTCTAGCACCTAGCATGTTTTGAATTTTTTCAAAGGGTGGCAAATGTTAGAGTTCATCAAGAGTTGGCCCGTCTATTTGTGCTTCATCTACATGGAGGTCAGTCTATCATGGCTGGGGTCACTTTCACATTGAAACTCAAAACTATATCAATGGCAACAGGCATACCAAATGTTGGGGAACAGTGGCATAATAAGAAGGTGGATAAGCAACACTATGAGCCTTACATCAAGGCCAGATTCTTGAGTCAGCTCACAAGAGTCTTTCCCTTTAGATAGTTGAAAGATCAGTACGCTCCACTCATGAGACTAATCATGAAATGCTTCAGTTGTGAGGGGAGGTTCTCTCGACTATACGCATATCACATTCGGTTGCTCATGCAATTTACCAGGGTGAGGATGATGAACCTACCATTTTTCATATGCAGAAACATAGAGAGAATGAACACCTTCATGCTGCATAAGACCCCTTAGCAGTAGCTTAACAGTGTGTATCACTTTGCTCTTATCCAGATTTTGGTAGATCATCAGTTGGGATTGTAGGGCATTCCTTGGGAGGACTTCATCTCCCGTGACTTCTTGAGCACAACACAGGTACTACCAGAGCCAGAGCAATAGATGGGTGGTCATTCTCATCAGCATGAGCACCATGAGACCACTACCATGCCATTTTTTTTTACATATCAGAGAGGCAGTAGGCACTTGTTTGCAGCAAAAAAGTGAGTGTTATCTCCACCCAGGGTGGAAGGGGCCTCGCTTTGAGCATCGACATAGGTACAGGACAAAGGCAAGAAGCCCGTGCATGATGAGGGGCCTTCAGGTGGACAGGAGACCGATGTCATACTCATTCAGGATGATGAGGTAGAGGCGGAGAATGCCCGACATAGGATGACCATTCAGGAGCAGAACACAAAGATCCAAGACTTGTTAGTAAATGTGGAAAGGTCCAGATGGATCATCAAGTATCTGGAGTATAGGAACAAGTAGCTTGGGGACCAGCATGCAATCATGGAGCTACAAAGCATCCGTGAGAATCGACAAGCTACCCAGCAAAGGAGGATCGAGCTCACTACCTTGGAGTAAGAGATCAACAATGACCCTTAGTCATGGCTAGAGCGGATCAATATCCACCTGGAGAGACTACTGGAGAGGGCCAACAGAGACAAAACCATACTAAGGAGGATGGCTTGTCATTACAGGGCATGGAACATGAGTGCCAAGGCTCGGATAAGGAGCTTGAAGGCCGAATTGAGCAGAGCAACAAAGGAGGCAAAAGAGGCAAAAGAGCAATATTGGTTTTGAATCTTCACTGATGCTTTTGTGGCCCAACATAGTGCCTCTTAGAGAAACTCCAACCCAAATTTCAAGAAATTTGGGACAATTTTGGTCACATGGAAATTTTTTGGCACAAACACAGGTTTTTTCTCCCTGTGCGCCGCGCCACTGGCCCGGCGCATAGGATTGGGAGCTCCAAATGAGAAATGGTTTGCATTTTTGGATTCAGCATGCACAATCACAACTACTGGCACTCGAGCAAGAAATTTGGGAGTGATTTGAGTCTCCAGGAGGTCAAAAACACCGAAAAAATGGCCTCACTGCCCCTATTTTGACACACAGGAAGTAGTCTTGGGAGAATGAAGATTTGGAGGGGAAAATGACCTCTAAATTCAAAAATTCCAATTGGGTTGGAAAGTTGACAGAACAGGCTTTCCAACAAGCACACTTGGGCACATTTTGGACTCCTACAAGTGCCTCAAAACTGACCCCAAATTGGCACGGCGCATATAGAATATAGTGTGGCGCATATAGAATATAGTGCGGCGCATATAGAATATAGCGCAACGCATATAGGAAAAAAGGCCCAATTTGTCTCTGTTTTGTGAAATTTCAATTCGTGAATTTTCATAAGTGGACCCTCTCATCTACACTTCACTTTTTTGGCACCAAAGGTGGCATTTAAAGTATTTTCACTCCAGATGGGCTTCTATCCAAGTGGAGAAGGAAGGCAAACAGTCACCCAAGCCATTTGTCATGTTTGTGGCGTTACACTTGTAGCTAATGTTTGGCTCTCCACCTTCATTTTGTAATGATTCAAGTAACTCCCAAACCCTTGGGCGTTCTATCTCTTCATGGCACATTCTATATATTGTATGCAAACTATCTGCAAAGGGTTGGTTGGCTTATAACTTATGGGAGACTGTGGGAAAGTAACTCGATTTCTTCATTGTATATTTTTTACAGAGGATTAATGAAAGGCACCAGATCTGTTTCATGAGATTCATGTGGTTGTGAGTGTAGAAAATGTGTCTCTTATGTTTCATATGTATCTTGTTATGTTTCATAGATAATTTCATATTCATTTCCAGTGAAATTTTCTAAGTTGGATAAGGTAGAATTCAATTTTATTACTCTTCCTGTGGGAAAATTTCATGTCCAGTGTTCATTCTTCTGTTGAAAAGGATTCATGTTGCCCATGCCCTTTTCACCCTCTTAATCAATCTCTCCATTCCGCACTATCTTAAACTTAATTACTAGGCTTTCCGCCTAGCTTGCCTCACGAAGTAATCTATGCCTTTGTATTAAGTTCTCTGTTCATTGAGGTCCATTGGTCCAATACCATCCCAGAAACAAAGTGATTCATAGAAATCACTTCTTGTATCCATATTCATCTCAGTCCATTTCATTTATCTATTCACTGAGTGTGACTCAGAGAGAGCCCTCTCCTATTCTGGTAGGGCTAGCTACGAGATTGAGCTTGGTTTGTGGTTACCTTGAATTTTGCCTTCCTTCATCCTAAGGCGGATTTAGGTGCTAACAGAAGCTACATCAGATTTTCTTGTAGGCACCAAGATGCATGTATGATTTCTTAACTATTTTTTGCATGCATGGCACATGCATATGATTTCTTTGTCATGATCTATCACTGGCAGGCAGGATTGCCTGAACTGGGATTGGATTTCATATCCCTGCCATTTCCTAGATAACCATGGTGTTGTGGGTTTATTTTCTTTTTTTTTGGTTGCTTCTTGTGTTTCCTTAGCTTGGGTTGAGTTATTAGTTCCTCGGAGCCTTGGTTGGAAAAATACTCTAGAGACCTACAGCAGCTTGGGTTGAGTTACTAGTCCCTTAGCCTTGGTTGGATAAATGCTCTCGAGCCTTAGAACAACCTGGTTTGGAAAAATGCTATGGAGCCCTTGCTGGGTTGAGTTACCAGTCCTGTAGCATTCGTTGGACAGATGCTATGGAGCCTGGTAGAAGTTGTGGGTTGAGTTACTAGTCCCATAGCCTTGGTGGGACAAATTCTTTGGAGCCTAATGAAAGTTGTGGGTTGTGTTACTAGTCCTGGAAATCGAGTTGGACCAAATACTTTGGAGCCGTAGTAGGTTGGGATAGAGACCGACTTGATGTTGGTTTTGTGATGTCCAATAGTGAGGTGGAATCAATCTTTGAGGGGTTGAGGTGGATGGCCTCTAGAAGCCCGGGATGAGTTTTTATTGATGTGTTCTATGAGATCCCACATTCATGCTTGGAAAATGGCATGGGGGTGAATGGTTAGAGAGAGATTTGGCACAGTCATTTTATGGTTGGGTGGAACGTGGTAGTCCCATCTCCAGTTGGTTTATTACACTCATAATGAGAAATTCATTCCCTTGATTTTCATGTGAAAATGTAATAATGTATATATAGATTTTGATGGGTAATATGTTTATGGTATTTCTGCTCCTATTATGCTAGTTATATGTAAATTTTGTGACAACAGTTATGTATGCCTCTCACCATGTTTTTATTTGTACATGAATTGATAATGTGTCTATGAACTAATAGATGATAATTCACCAAATAGAATGAGGGAACAATGGTTCATAGTGATTCTCAGATAAGTATGTGATCCGTACACTTAATTATGTTGTTTACACCTGTAGGTTACATGTCAGTGATATGTTTGACGAAATTCCTATCATGGCTAGTAGGGATCTCGTTAAGGTCTTGTTGATCTTATTGATTTTTCTTCATTGTTTCCTTGTACGTTCCTTGATTCAAGCTATCATTCCATTGCAGGTAGTGGCATGGGCTTTGTGCCTGAAAAAGTTGCTTAAATCTTAGGGTCACTAGCACAGAACTCATAATTATGGTCCACAATCTCTCACAGGCAGACCTATGAGAGTGACATTCAGTTTCTGGTCACTCCTTTCCCATAGTATGAGAGTGACTATGGCCTAGTAGGTCCTCGACAATAGTGGGACTTAGGGATAGGCTGTCATACTGGCTGACTTGTCTCCTGAGGGTTTTGTTGATGAGGATGGATGATTGTATGTTATGTTCCACAAATTCTGTTCCCTTAAGGCTACCTAGTAGTCTGAATCATATGATAGTAGTCCCTCATCGCATATGTACCCCAACTAGCCATTTGCCTGGGTAGATTTGGGAGGAGGGTGTTAAATTCCGAGAGGTTAAACCTCCTACGAGGTGTCTTATTTTTGTGTTTTCAACCTTTTAGGATAGGGAGTTTTCTTGTGAATGTATTAAGGCATAAGGTACCCCTTCTCTTTCTTGGTATGCTCGTTAAGATAAGGGTGATGGACATCTTGGAGAACCTTTCCTAACCTAAGGTTCATTTCTTGGAATTTTATTAAATGGATCAGGGAAGTAGTCTCTCCAATATAAGTAGGCTCAATTTTCTTATTATTTGGAATTGGATTTTATTGAGCATGCATCTAGGATAATTTCAGAGTAATATTCTAGGGTCCTTGTCGCAACTGAGCAGGAGGCATCAAAGTAGGTAGCTAGGCCACCTGAGGCCCCCATTAAGGAGGTTGGTTGGTATATGTCTAGAAGGAACGAATAATAGGTTAAGGAGGATATGTCCAAGGAGTAGACATAGGCCAAGGTGAACGATTAGGAGGGAACTAAGGTTTATATATAGCATTATATTTAGTATCGAAATGAAAAGTGAACTTCATACCTCGTTGAGATTATCTTGTATTTTGTTGTCTCTTCTTGTTAACAAAGCCAAATTGCCACATGTTCTCTTCCACCCCTCGGTAAGCAACCTTCAAACCTATCAAACATGGAAACTTATTATTGGGATTATTTTCTTCACATACAGAACAAACTTATATGACATTAAGAGGAAATTCATTCCTATGGCATCTTTAATTGCACTGGGGGAAAACACAAAACAAATTTTT
This sequence comes from Pinus taeda, assembly GCA_000404065.3. NCBI lineage: Eukaryota > Viridiplantae > Streptophyta > Pinopsida > Pinales > Pinaceae > Pinus > Pinus taeda. The sequence goes on along the minus strand of APFE031102347.1, from coordinate 10,802 downwards.
TCTCGGATTCTTCATGTTTTGTTTTGACCTACAAAGTATCGATTTGCATAGGAATTGTGGCAATACCTCTATTTCATCTCTTATAACATCTCTCCTATTTCATTTTTAGTAAGCACAAATGAAGAAGACGAACTTACCAAACTCTTGGCACACTGCTTCTTTTCCTAGTGGATCTTCAATTTTTTTTTAAAACATGCTTAATATTATCATAAGAGAGCTAGTAGATATTTGGATGAGACAATAGTTTCATGTTTTCCATCAGAGTTCTCTAACTCCCCTCAATAGTACAATTTTTAAGGGGTTTGGTCCAAAAGTTTCATTATGTTCCCTTCTATATCTTAGTTCGTATCTCTCCTCATAGTCCTTTGAAGAGTCATTTCCCCTTGAATCATTCTAAAAATTTCATTTGTAATGTCCCTTTCTCTATAATAATATTTATACTTATTGTTAAAATGTCATTGTATTTGATCGCAAGTGGTGTTACTATTACCTTCAAGGCTCATGAACCAATGGAATGCTATATCCTTTGAGGTGGGAAAACAACTTAATCTTATACTAATTGGTATCATAGTCATAAATGTTGCACACAATAGTAATCCCAAACATAAAGGCATCAAGATTTTTAATGATCAAACCATAGAAGTGTGGAATCATAGATGGGTTAATACTTTTCATTCTTACTCCACAATATATTTCTATAAAGGGGAATATAAATACTTCGAGTTGTCTTTCTTCAACCATGGTAGTAGTGGGGGCATAAGGATTTATTCCTCCAAGAAATTCTTCAAATATCCTTTCTCGTTCACGCTGAAGGGCCTCAAATGTCCCTCTAGACAAGGTAGAATTCTCATAGTATACTAAAAGTTGTTATCTCCTAGTAGAAGTGGGGGTAATTGGTAAAAAAAATCATGTCTTGTCCCTAATGTTTCGAGGCATAAAAGAAACTATATATCTATGTGTGTGTGTGTATTTATGAAATGATGTTAATGTTTTTTTCTTTCTATTTTTCTTTTTGTAGAATACAAAAAAAACACAGTGAATTAACTAAAGAAAAAGGAAATACATACTTTGACACCTCCCTAGCAATGACACCAAAAAGTGATGGCCCTCAATATTTCATCAACAATGTTGCAACCTCCAAGGGTGTCAACATTAATTATCAACCCAAGGTTCATACAAACATAAGAGGGATGGGGACTATAAGTGAAACATGAAATATCCTTTTATTTTTCAATTCTCATACAGGTGCGGGATACTCGAGTAAAGGTTAGATGACCATAGACCAAACTAAATTTCTGAGCTAAACTATGGGGCGAAAGCATGGAGTTGGGTTACACTTTTTGGCGAAAGAGGGAACATTTGGGTGGAAAAAATAATGGTTCAATTCAGCCATTCAAGCCCTTAATCGAGCCTTTTTGAGAAGTCGATTGAGCTCCTTGGATGCTAAAACAGAATCTTGATTGTGGGTTAAAAGCTAACCCTCGATTGAGCTATAATGTTTAATCAAGTCATAGCACTCGATCAAGCATTAAGGCTCGATCGAGCTATAACGCTCAATTGAGCCATAGCACTTGATCAAGAACTAAGGCTCAATCGAGCTATAACGCTCAATCAAGCCATAGCAATTGATTGAGAATTAAGGCTCGATCAAGCGGTTTTTTATATATATACCACTCCTACGGTCTTCTCGTGCCATTTGGATAGACCATAGCAGCTTGACCAAGACTTTCAGAATAACTCGACTGAGATAATTGGAGTTCTGTCAAGTAATGGAGCCTTCAAACCAATCTCGCCAACCACCTTGCGAGCATCGTAGAAGCTCAAACGACGGTGGCTACTCTATTCTTTGTCTTTCTTTTTTTATTTATTTAAGATGCATTTTAAATTGCTAGCAAATTTGACCCCAAAAAACTCCAAAACAAAAAGAAATAAAACTATGACAAATAAATAAGTAAATTATAAGTTTGAGATTGAGATTATGAACATGGTTGCTCATAGTGAACCTCTATTTATAAAACAAGAATTTTTTTTTTTAATTGCTTAATTTAAATTATTTATATGTTTTAATATTTTAAATATATATAATAGTGAGATTCTAGTTTAAAAGTTAAAACTTAATCTTATATATATGATATATAATATATTATATATATAAGATACTATATATAATTATATAATTGCACTATATATAATTTATACTTCTATTACTATATTAATACATCTACAGCATAACATAATAATAGAGTTCATAACATAAAGTTATAGCCGTAATCTATAAGTTAATTTGTCATGTTAGAAAATAAAGTTAGAATTTAACCTAACAGCACATAATGAACATAGCATGTAACAAACTATAAAATATTCATAATTATGTTTGAACGTATTAATTATGTTAATATATGCTAATATATATTAACTACATTATAACCACTATAAACAGTATACATGGCACTAAATCTAAATTAACACACACATGATATAGATAATATACTATATATATTATAGATATATATATATAAATATATAATAGATAACTAGCAACTCATTAAAAAAATATAATATAACATATAACATACGATAGTTATAGACTATTTACATTTAACATAACATAATAATTGAAATATAATATATATATATATATTATTAATATATATAATATATAAAATAATATAATATATATATGAATATATAGTTCATGGTTTCAACAATGCATTATTGAAGATTTAATTAAATCCATCATAAAAAGTGCATTTGATCTAGTGAATAAAAGCATTTAGACTAATCTGTAATTCATACCATATTGTTTCATTATGTAAGGTGTTGTACAGGAAACATTGTCTTCATGTGCTTTCACCTAATATATGTCATGTGTCAAAGTCAAACATTAAGAACATAAAGTCTATTGTAGTACTTAGGTGGAATGAAATATTATTACTTTTTTAAATAAGTTTATTTCAACTTTTTACATATATATTTACATATAGTTGTGCTATGAATAAAATACATTATTTAGAAATGAGCAAAAATGTGAGGGTAGATTAGATCACTTATTTCTATTATGTTTACATCAAGCTCAAATTACATTGGTTGGGAAATTATCAAAAAGTAGACTCTAAAGTTTAAGACTTCAAGCTATATTATTGTGCTTGAGTTTAGAAATGGTTTTTTTGTCAACATTTTTTTTGGATTAGTTTATATGTATTATATGTAATATGATGAGGCATGTCATATATGCACCCCAACTGTTGGCCATCATAGTGTGAGAGACTTTTTATATGTGGTCGGTCTTGTGATATATCATGTAGCCCACAAAGAGTTTATGTTGCCCTAGTATATCCTACCTCTCACGCTAGTTGGAGTGTCAGAGGTAGTATTTCTATCTCTATTGATGACCATGCTTTTACATCTAGTGGCATTTATTCTCCCATTTTAGGTACACCTCCTCCATTTTTAAATCATCTTTAAAATTTATGTGTTTATGACATGAAATTGTCTTTAATTTTAAAATTTTCTTCAACTTATGTGTTTGAATTTAATGTATATATTATGCTTCTAGTTTGTTAACTATATATATGATAAATTATGTTAATGATTTATAGGTCCTTAGTAGGCCAAAGCTAAGGATCGAAGTGTAGCATCGATCCCTCTGTAGGATGACGTTACATCTTAGATCACATTAGATGATATTACAACCCATCATACAATGATCACAAAAAAGATAAAGAATATCCCTTCCGGTTGATCGACTCGCCTTGAATTGTCGTTGATGTTGGATAGTATGATTATGTTTATCAAGACATATCTAAGATCAAGCCCGCATAGCCACATATTACAGTTCATAAATAGGGTCAAGAGACATGAGGATAGAGGTCCAAATTCTTGGGATGTGGTTAAAGAGGCCACCAAGGACATTGATGTTTGTGGGGAGTTGTTCTTCATCCCTCTTGATAACCTTGCTAGACATAGAGGTCCAATCCCACTCAAATATTTTAGTAATGTTCCTGAAACCCCTTTTGTGTATGGTAGATTCATTGGAGCTTGGGGCAAGTTCCCCAACCATGACCAGGTCATGGTTTATTTTGCGAAGAACTTATATGCAGAGTTTGTGTTACCTATGAGGCTTGATTACACTAATAATGTATTTCCTTTTTATGGTACCAACATGGGACACACCTGTGAGCATGAGGAGGCTCATAAGTAACTTAGGCATGTACCACCATCTTCGATATTATTGCCACTACCATCTTAGAGCATGCAACAGTCTATTTTAGACAAGATGTGGGCGCCCTTAGCTACTGCACATGTTGCATTGCATGGATAGATTAGGAGACCACCACCATTGCCTCATGACCGACCAAATCCCTTATATGATGATTTGTTTCTCGCGTTTTTACCCTTGGTAATATTTTTACACATACACATATGTATGGTGATGTGATTCATGAGACTTGGAGGGTGCATGTCCCACATGACCCAAACCATGTACATATATAAATATAAAACCTTTAACTCTTATTGTCAAATTATGCATAATTATTTATGTTATAATTTCTATTTCGTATTAGATTGCATAGTTTATATTAATAAGTTCATGATAATATGTAAACTCATCTGAACTACATGGATGAGCTTATGAGGTCATCAAGTGGGTTTTGATCATCTAGGGTATCCTTGACCAGAGCACATTTCTATGGATTATCCTCCACATCCACCTCCACATTATATGTTTAGTAATGTAAAGGAGAGCCAGTATGTAAAACCACATGGACCAACATTTGAGATAAAATTATTTATTCCTAAGATTCAAACGTTTTCTTTTTTAAGCTACATAAATATGCTAATTAATTTGTAGACTAATTATAATTTTTCTTTGCCACTGTGTACACAAGCCCATATGCATAATGATGACGATGTCATTGTTATATGGAGACATGAGTGGGATGTTGGATTTAGCGGAAATGATGGTGCAAATCCATCGATGAAGGCCCTAATCATTGAGCTACATGTAGGGGAGCACCAAACCCAGATTCATGATCATGCCCCTATCCTATCGAACTTTCATTTGGACTAGTCTGAGGTTAGTAGATTCATGTATATATGTTTACAATTAAAAATGTGGTTCAATATAATTTATTTCCATATTAGTTATTTTGTACAAATAATGATCTAATTAGTTTGATTTTGAATTTGTTATATTGTAGTACCATATTATGGATACTTACCTTAGGTGACGAAACTCACATAGGAGTTTCGTGGTGCTTAGTGTCATAGTTTGTATATTTTCAGGCTCATTTCAAAGGGCATATTGACAAGTGTGATATAGAATTTGTATATTTTCATACATAGACAATTTAGGGATGTACATCATGTACATTAATTTAGTTTATGGGTTTTTATTATTTTAGTTTATGGATGTTCATGTTCATTTGATATTTGTGATTTTTATTTATTTTCGTATGGATAGTTTATTGATACATGTATTCACTATTTCAATTTATGGATTTGTATTAATCTTCTTTATGTGTGCTCATTAATTTTTGAAGTTTAAATGGATGTGTTAAATTTTTTTTGCTAATTTAATAATTTTTCTACACACTATCACCTTTATGAGTAAAATATATGTTCAATTTTTATTTCCAGTTTCATAGACTAAGAAAATAAGTAAAATATTTAAAGTTATGATGTGAGTCACTTTAATACTTAAAATGAACTAAAATATATCATGTATCAATTTAATATTGAACACGGAAATAATTCCAATCATTCTTCGTATTTGCTTGTATAAAGTGTCTTTTTAATGCAATCAACATGTATGTTATTACAATTAAATTTTTAAAATAAATTATTTGAATTATAAAATCATTTGTATTCGTATTATATATATATATATATATATATATATATATATTATATATATATATATATATTATATATATATATATATATATATATATATATATATATTAAAATAAATATTTGAAGTTATAAAGTCATTTGTATTCGTATTATATATATATATATTTGTGACCAACCCATATAAAAGAATGCATGGGCAATTTTTTCAAGTATTTCAATCAATTTCATATCTCAAGGTTCAATTAAAAAACAAAAAATATGATTGAAATAAGTTTTATTCAATTTTAATATTAAAAGATGTCATCTAAACAACAAATAGGTTTTATTTAACATTAATCCTTTTTTTTAGATTATCTACAAGAGCTTAGTTATAACATGATATAAGTCAATAATGTTGAAATTTAATATATAGGTCAAACAACAATATATGGCAACATTTCTATAATTTTATATAATGTTATCAACTTTCCTAAATTTAGAAGTAGTTATCCATGTATTTTGAATCAATTCCTTATAATGGACATTTAAGTTTTATTAAATTTTTTAAAATTCAAATGTGATTGAAATAAATTAAATATTCGATTTTAAAATATGTGGAGATGTAAAGGTTACAAATACAAGTTTTGTTCGGTTTTTTTTTAGGTTATCTACAGACACTTAGTCATAATGCACGTCATCAATAATTTTTTTGTTCTTACATTGAAATCAATGCACAATGTTAAACTAATTATCTTGAAATTTATGTACTACATAAATGTAGTTACATCACTTATCTTAAATCAACAACTTCACTAAAATCAATGCATCTAATGCAATCAATCAAATTGGATGAAAAACAACTTCTACATTAAAATGAATGCATCTAATGAGAACGATCAAATAGGATTAGGAACAAACATCTACGCTGAAATCATTGTATCTAAAGCAATATCAATCAAATATGATTATAAATTAAGATATTTAATGAAATGAATGCATCTAATGCAAGAAATGAAATATAACTAGAAATCAACATCTACACATAAACGAATGCATCTAATTTTCAAGAAAGCAACATTCGTACACTTAAATAATTTTTCTTCCCTTTCTCTCCCCCTCCATATATACCAATCTCTCCCTCCATCTCTCCTTATTTGTCTCTCTATCTCACCCCCCATAAACAAACCCTCTCTCTCTTCAAATCTATCTATATCTCTCCCTCTTTCCCTCTATCCCTCTCTTCTTCCCTCTCTCCCCCTTCCATCTATGTATATATCTCCCTCTATCTCTCCTTCTTCATCTATCTATATCAACCTACAAGCATACACATTATTTATCCATATCTATATATATCTCCCTCCCTCTCCTTCTCTTTGTCCCTTCCCCTTCTCTCCCTTTGCCTTCACTTCAAACTCGCTTCCCTCCTACTCTCCTCTCTCCCTCACTCTCCATCTCCCTTGTCTCTCTCTCTCTATCTCTCTCTCCATCTCCATTGCCACACCTTCTCCCTCTCCAACTTTCTCTCTCTATATGTATTTATTATTACCTACATCTCTCTCCCACTCAAACTCCATCTCTCTCTCTCACTACCTCTCAATTCCTCCCTCTCTTCCTTTCTCTCCCACCTCCCTCTCTCTCCCCCACGTCACTATCTCAATATCTTTCTCTCTCTTGAGATTTTTCATGTAACTATGTTGAATATCTCCATCTCTCTCATTCTCTCCCCCTTCTCTCCATCTCTCCTTTGTATTTCTATCTCACCCTCGAACATACACACTTTCTCTCCATCTCTCCATTTTCAGTCTCTCTCTTTCTCTCTCTCTCTCTCTCCACCTTTCTCTCTCTATATATTTTGAACCTTTCGCTTCCCTATCTTTTCCTCCAAATTCATCTCTCGACTTCCCTCTGTTTCTCAAAGACTCCTCCTCTCCCTCTCTCCATATTTGTGTCCCCGACTCTCTCTCTTACCCTTCTCCCCACTCTCTCTCACTCTATATTTCAAAAAATCTAAAATACTTTGACTATATATATATTATATATTATTATATATATTTATATATATATATATTATATATAATATATATATATCTTATTTTGATTGTCATTAATTTTTTTTTTTTTTTATAATACATATTTAAAATGCAACATTTCAAATTTGTGTTATAGATTCACCTCGAGGGAAAATGATAATTTTCCATGGAAACATTATCTAAAATTTTTGAAAATATTAATGTTCTCGCTACCTCCACCAAAGATACATAAAGCACTTCATGTCTTCCTATTGAAATAGTTTAAGTTTTATTTATGTAAAGGTAGCTTTAGGTTATTATTACTTGATAATTTTAAAATATTATATGTTTTATTATGTTATATTTATACAAAAAAAAATAGGTTAAAGAAAATTAGCTTGTTTTGATTAAGCTTGTATGCTCTTTTTGCGTTAATTTTCAACTCTTTTTTTAATGCCTATGGTGCATATCAACCACATTTGTTAATGTGGGTGTGCTAGTATATATTAT
>APFE031102344.1:0-15888 GCA_000404065.3 Pinus taeda | reverse complement strand
TTTTAAAGTGAAATATAAACAAATTTAGAATTTATTTACCCAAAAAACTTATAAAAATGACTTTTTACCATTCATTTTTACCATTTGAGATTTGGTTGAGAAAAAAGGGCTTTTGACCAAAAACTTCCCGCGAAGATTTTAGAATATCTGTCTGTCGGAATTGAACGTCGTCTCCTCCAAGTAATCCACATCATCCTACTCTTCATTTTTGTCCGTTTGAAATTGTTTTTTAGGGCTTTAAATTGTGTTTTTGGAGGTTTTTAGGTTTAGAAACATGCGCGCGGGGGCCCGCAGGTTCACCACAGGGGACTTGCGTACCCCGACTTTTTTGCAATGGATAAAAAGGTTGGGGTACGCACCTGCCGTGAAGGAAAGGTGCGGACACCACGCACTGTCCCTAACAAAGGGGTGTGTACCTCGCACATAGGTTTACAAAAACCTAACTAACTCAAAAAAAAACCCAATGAAATCAATTTTTCATGTTCTAATTCACCTTTTTACTTGATTGTAGGATATACATCATGCTTGATTGGCGAGAACGGGAGCACGAGGATGTGGACCTCGCCGCAATGAATCATCAACCTTCGATCGATGCATTGAAGGCATGTGGCTTGTACAAGTTCTGGGCCATACCTGGCATGAGGGCCCGGGTGGACTTTTTGCAGTGGCTGGTTGATAGATGGAGCATACAGGACCAATGTTTCTTTATTGGAGGACACCAGCTCGAAATCGAGCCAGCTGACATATATTTCTTGCCTAGTTTGCTAGGGAGGGGTGAACACTTGACTCTATTTGGGCCCAGGGCAAGTGGCCAATCTGTCGAGAGCCTCTGCCTAGAGTTTTGCAATGTCCAGAACTGGGACAAAGGGATAGATATCAAAACCATATCCCTTCCTGAACTCATGGTCATAGCATTCACAGTTACCAGACTTTGCGGCAGTGCAGTGCTACACGTTGCCACCGGATCCCAGATGCGGATGGCAGTTGATTGCTTTCGAGGCACCATTTTCAACTGGTGCGATGCTGTGTTGGCCAATGTGAAGGGCCAATTAACCAGGGCAAAAAACGGACAGCTAAAGACCTTTGGTTATGGGGCTATAGTTGTGAGTATTGGCCTGGAGAGGGTTCCGATGCTGATCCCACAACAGCTTACAGTTGGAGCTAGGCTTCCTCGAGAGCCCAAACTGATGCAATGGGTTGCAGTTATGGCCCGTCATCCTAATGAGGGGACCGAGGTCGTTCGGTTCAAACCTGAGTATTTCCAATGGTTGGAAAATCAGGTTTTTGCTATCCAGGACTTCCCTTATGCTGGGATTGATTTTCGTGGAGACCCAGACATGGCTCTTCCGCCAGGAAAGCAATTGGATGATGCAGGTAAAATCATTTTCAACATTTTTCCTAATTTAATTTTTAGTTGTTTTTATATCGTCCCAAAACTGATAGTAAAAGGTTTCAAATGCAGATGTGGGCCCACAATGACCAGCCGCTCTCCGGCCTTACGAGAGGAAACAACCAGTTGCATTGGCTCCACTCCCACAGGACGAATCAGCAGAGACCTTAGTCGAGCTGGAGAGTCATTTAGAGCGCTTGACAGGGGACATGCCCAAGACCAGTATAGATGACATCCCTCGTCGACTTCAACGTTACGTGATTAGAGTCCCAGGACCCTTTAGGAGGTTCCTTTGTAAGGTGGCTCGTGCAGTGGTTTCGTATCGAGATCATCACCAGTGATGGGATGATCGCCTATTGTAGTCACATGTGACATTTTTGCTTTTTTGTACTTATCATTTTTGCCGATCATAAGGTGTTTTTCAACCTATGATCGAGGACGATGTATTATTTTGACACACTCCTATATATATATGATATCATTATTACCAGCTTGTCTTGTTAAACATGTTATGGAATGTTTTTAAATTTACTTGTATGATTATTGCACATGTCTACTTAACATTTGAGAAGCAATTGCATTTGCTAATGTATTTAAAGATCTCGGAATATGCTGATATTCAATATAGTCAAATTCACGTTCCAAGAGACGCACTATAAAAAATAATCTTAATAAAACTGGATTTCTAATGGCGTATACTCTATTTAGCTATAATACAACAAGTTCAGAATCTAGCCTCACTATCAAACTCCGAATCCCAAATGAAATAGATTCAGATAATAACTCAATCACTGCACTATACTCTGCAATGTTGTTTTTTGTTTGACCGAGGCTCACCCCATGCATAGATACTAACTCGTCAGAGGGCGAATAGATAACCCAAGCTGCGGAAGAAATATTCCATGTACTACGACAAGCGCCATCAGTGAAACCAATTTATGTTTGGAGAGGCGTCGACATCTGCGACATCAAACGTAAAACCAAGATAAGCAGGAATAACGACGAAAAACTCACTCTCTAAGCTAAGCACACTTTTAAATCTAAAACACACCATCTAGAAGGAAAAACTAGCCTAACTAAAAAATCTTCACACTCATTTTAAGCATAATACCTCTTCAGGTAAAGACCATTTCTGGGTTTACCTAAAGAGACCCCGTCAAAGTCTACCAATTCATAGGCCCCTTTCGCTAGCTTTCGCTTGACAACATAGGGGCCATGCCACATAGGTACGAATTTTCTAGCCCCTAATTTATCATTTTCTTGATCGTACAGTAAGACTAGATCTCCTTCCGAAAAATTTCGAGGGGTCACATTTCGATCATACTGAGCTTTAATACGTTTTGCATGAGATTCGATCGCTAATGCAGCATCGCGTTGATTCTCATCTAGCTGAGCCAAGTATAACAAACGTCTTTCCTCTTCGGAAGTGGCTGGAAGTAACTCTATGGCCATTTGCAATGACGGGATTTCGCACTTAATAGGTAACACAGCTTCCAAACCATAAACTAGTTGGAAAGGAGTGAAACCTGTCGATGTTTTTACTGAGGTTCGATAAGCCCAAAGCGCTGAAAATAGCATGTTGTGCCAATTCGACTGATGAATGCCAATGATTCGTCGGATCACGATGACTAGAACTTTGTTGATGGCTTTAACCAGTCCATTAGCTTGTGGATAATAAGGAGTTGAACTGTCGTGACGCAAGCCAAGCTGGCCTGTAAGTTCAGTCATCATAACGTTTCGAAAATGACGCCCATGATCAGTGATAATTGCTTGTGGAACACCAAACCTAGCAATTATATGATTGAATACAAAAATCACAGTTGTTTTGTTGCCTCCCTCAAATGTAGGCATCGCCTCGACCCACTTGGTAAAATAATCTATCGCAAGGATAATATACGCATGCCCCCCAACTGAGTGAGGGTCACATGTAATAAAATCGATACCCCATTTGGCAAAAGGACCAACAGCAATTATAGGGTGAAGAGGAGCAGGTGGAGCGCACATCTTTTGATCAAAAATTTGGCAATTGTGGCATTTTTGGACCGCAATAATACAATCTTTAAACATAGACGGCCAGAAATAGCCAGCGCGCAACATATTTTGGGCTGTGGCATACCTAGACATATGACCGCCACACGCTCCAGAGTGACAGTCATTTAGGACCCTTTCAACTTCCTCATGAGTCAAACAACGGCGAAAAACAGAGTCCGCCCCACGACGATAAAGAGTATCTCCAATAATTTTAAATTGTTGGGACTGGAATCGTATTTTTCGACAATCCGATCGTGAAATATCTGGCCGAAAGGATTGGGTTTGGAGATAAACGATGATATACCCGTACCACGGATCTAAAGTTCTAATTAGAAACAAGGATTCGTCCGCAATGGGCTCCTCCACCACAGTTTCCGTGTCAGCACGCGGGAAGTCACACATTAATTCCGTAAAAACTAAAGATTTCTTTGACTTAGACTTTTCAAACTCCAAGTTGAACTCCTGCAGGATAATAATCCATTTGGAGTACTTTCCCCCAGCAATTGCTTTGTCAAAATATAGATCATAGGGTTGCAATCAGAAATAACTGTAGTTTAACGTAGTAAAATGTAATGACGAAAACGTTGGACAACTTGAACATCTGCCAATGCCAATTTCTCCACATGTGAGTATTTTAGCTTAGTTGGATTTAATTTTCGACTAAGGTAATATATCACATGTTCAGTACCGAATTCATCTTCCTAAACTAACACCATTCCGATGGTGGAATAGGAAGCGGCGAGATACAAGAAGTAGTCCTGGTTGTATTGGGAGGATGGCAACAAACGGTGCATGGGTCAACGCGTTTTAGCGCATCAAAAGATTTCTCAGCTCTCTCTCCCAAGAATGAAGTATTCTGCTTCAACAACCGGGTAAAACCCTTTGTGATCTCGGCGTAGTTAGGAATGAATCGACGTAAAAATTTTGCTTTCCCTTGCAAACTTTGGAGTTGGCGAAGACTCGAAGGAGGAGACAATTTGATAATGGCTTCAAACTTTGAGGGATCGACACGAATGCCAGCTTTCGAAACAACAAACCCCAGTAATCGACCCATTTCAATACAGAAAACACACTTGTGGGGGTTCAACCTAATCCGATAATGCCTACAACTCATAAAGATTGCTCTTAAATGGACGAGATGATCAGCTCGATGTAATGAATGAGCAGGTAAGTCATTGAGATAGGGTTGCACAATGTGCTTGATATCATGAAAAGAATAAGACATGGCCTGTTGAAAAGTTGCCCCGACTTTCTTGAGACCAAAAGGTAATTTGCAATAAGAAAATGTCCCCCATGGACAAAATAATGCCATTTTTGGTTGATCAGCAAGTAGAATATTGATTTGATTGTATCCGGAAAAGCCATCCATGAAGGAGAAAATTTTGCTGTCGGCACAATCATCAATGATTTGATCGATATAGGGAGTGGGGTAATTGTCCTTTGGACAAGCTCGATTAATGTCCCTATAGTTGATACAATTCTTATTGTCCCTTGTTTTTTATTAACAGGAACAATATTCGATACCCAATCCATTAACGGGATCAGATAAATGAAACCTGCTTTGAGTAATTTGTCAACTTCTTCTTTAATCGCGGCAGCTTTTCTTGGGTGAATCTGACGCAAACGTTGCCGGATGGGTTTAGTATCCGGGTAATTTTTGATTTCATGAACTACAATTGCGGGGTCAATTCCTGGCATTTCCTCATATGACCAGGCAAACACATTGCAGAATTCTTGAAATAGGGCCTTATATTTTTGAATTTCATCTTCCATACAAGAGGCACCTATATGAACGTTTTCAACAATTCCATGCTTAACTGAAATGTCAAGGGGAATAGTTCGAGAAATATTTCCCAATTTTAACTTAGAATCAGGATGTTTCATTGGATTCTGAGCATCCTTGACATATTCAGTCATAAAAATTGATAAAAAATCATTTTCAAAATGATCGCCCTCAGGTAAAAACGAAGATCTGTGATGAAGATCTTCCCATGGTAACTCATCGATGCATATGATTTCACGAATTTTCTCATCAGTTTGAACAAGTTCAGAAAATGTTATTGAATCTGAGTTTGATGTAAAAATTGATTCCTCATGGACCACATTCATTAAGTCGATTTGGGTTGATGTTGTGTCGGAAAACGACTGCACGGTCTGATACGCAAGTTCATACGGACTCAAAGGCATAAAAGTACCAAATGAGTCGATCTCAGATTCAGAAGGTATGATCCAAGGATCATCATTAACAATGGTACCTGATGAAATCATATGAATGGTTGCAGTAGAAGATGATGCATTGATAGGAGGAAAAGGAAAAGTGCCTAGTAAACCGGAATCTTTAACTAGTCCTACTCCAACATCCTTATATGGGATCGTCGCTTTACCAACATGTTGAATGCTCTCAGCAGAGGCTGGGTCGGATGAAAAGTAATACAACTGGTCTAATGTTACGATATTTCCATTATGAGGTAACTTTATAAGCCGAAAGACCGATGAAACGATAGCTGTCATAGCGTAAGGCCAACTACGACCCAAGAGAAGGTTGTAATCTAGAGGGGCATCAACCACATCCACATCTAGATTAACGGTTTTACCTTCAACCCCTATAGGTAAATCCTATAGAATGCCAAAAGGATGAAACCCACGGCCATCAAAGGCCTTTAGAATCGTCGGGGATTGATTTAGTGAAGGAGAAACCAAGCGATCTCCAACACTGTATCGACATAATACACGTGGAAGCTCCCTCATCAATCACAGTCCTATGAACAAGTCTGTTTTTAACTATCACTGGAATCTGGATAGCCATTTGATGAGGTAAGCGTGGTGCACTATTTTCTAGATCGAATATTATAAGGTTCGGGTCCTGAACGTCAACAGCTCCTATAGCCGACAAAAGTAATTTACGCTATGCTGGACATGATTGTAGCACTTCCAAAGCCAACATTGCTGAGGGTGAAACAGCTAAATCCTCAATAATTTTATAGTCTGAGCTGCTCTCGCATGTGGATTGAAAGCAGACTTTCAAAGTATACCCTTGGCGGGCGGTTTGATTACTAAGTCTGGATTAGGTTTCTCGATCTGTAGTGGATCGAAACCGGGAGCTGAGGTTGATGGAGTCGAATGAGAAGATTCTGCTTCTTTACCATCAACAGGACTTTTATTGCCATAATCTTGCGATCAAGTCGCAATCCTAACATGGGACATCATCAATATGGGTTCTTCATTGGCACTGGAGGACGAACCTATCATCTTACTGTCTTGATTGGGAAAAGGATCCTTCAAAACAGCAGGAGTTTGGGAACGCTTGACAATTTTCGCAACCTCTGCACGATGAGGGAAGTCTCTCGTAAAATGTTCTTCATCATAAATGAGACATGGATAACGAGGTTTGCATTTTTCATCAGTTGATTCCACTTTTTCTAGTTTCTCTTTCGAATTCTTATCTGTTTTATTCTTCTTCTTCCCTTTCTTCTTACCACCAGTTTTTGATTTAGTTGTAGATGACTCTACAACATGAATATCAGCGGAAAGTTCCATGGAAGAATCTCCTGTCAGGGAATCTGGCAAGGTTATGATAGGAGAAGAATTCTTGGAAGACTTCTTCTTACTTTTGGTATTAACTGTACCAATCATACCATCAACGGCATGAGACCCTGAAGGAGCTGCAGCGATTTGATTTTGTTTGGGTAGATCGGGGATTTTCTCGTGTAACATACCTAACTGAGTATAAACTAAGTCAAGGTATTGTGCTTGAGCAATTAGTTACTCCTCAGTAACGACTCCGGCCTTAGCTACATCCTTAGTGATCTTGGGAAGTAAATATTTTGCAAACCATTCAGCTAAGATCTGATTCGGGATAAAGACTTTCACTAAACGTCGTCGACGTCTCCATTCATGAATATGATCTAAAATGTAAGTGGACATTGATTGCTTTAACAAAGTTAATAATTTCGTGCCATTGTCATACCTGACCGGAAACTGAAAATGAGTTAAAAACGAAGTAGCTAACTGACTAAAGTTATAAAAAGTGGCTCGCGGTAACTCAATGTACCACTTGTCTGCAAGACCAATTAGAGTGCGCTGGAAAAGTCGTAAACGAATTGAATCATCTGAAATGGAATTAGACGCACACCAGAGGTGATAAGTCATCACATGGTTCGATGGGTCCTCTCCTGGCTTACCTTCGAACTTAGGAATATCACTGGGCAACTTATGCGGCATTGGCGGCCAATACTGAAGATAGTTAATTGGATAGTTCGTAAGGCGCGTCAAGTCAGGTAAGTCCAAAGTTGTGATAAATGGTAACTGACGATTAGGGTCCCTAAAACTCTGGGTCTGCAAGCCAGCCCCAGGAGGAGGATATCCAGGATAACTAGGAATTTGAATTGCATTTGGGATATTCTGTCCTCCTGGAAAACCAGGATTAACTGGGCGACACTGGGGTTGCTGAGGTTGTTGATATGTATACCCAGGGTATGGTTGATACTGATAGGTTGGTTACTGCGTTGCAGGACCTTATTGGTACTATCCTTGGTACGGCTGTTGATTAAATTGAGGTTGAGTGGTGACAACCGTACTTCCTACAGGCATCTGAACCGAAGTGTGGACCGTGGGTCCAGACTGAGGTAAATATGTCTGAGGAGTAGATGCAGGGATAGTAGAAATTGGAGTTGTCGATACTCCAGAAGAAGGTGGGGTAGATGCAGCAGATGTTGCAGTAGTTGCAGCAGACGTTTGAGGTGGAGTACGAGGTGTACTAGGCCCAGACTGAGAAACTACAGAAGGTGTAGAAGTTTGAACAGTAGACTGGACAGGTTGTTGGGATGAATTAGAAACTAAGGGTTGTCTAGTTTGAGATGACAACTGTGCATTCGGTTGCAAGACCTGTTGGGATTGAGATGGATCCCACAATAAATTCATTTCGGGGTACGGACCCATAACAGGTTGAGGATATTGAGGACCATAGCCGGGTTGAGGGTAGGGTTGATAATATGATTGACCCGAAGGTGGTTTGTAACCTTGAGTTGGGTACTGACCTTGGGGTTTATATCCCTGAGGCACGTACTGATACTGGGGTTGATCTTGAGGTACATATTGATACTAGGGTTGACCTTGAGGTACATATTGATATTGAGGTTGACTTTGAGGTACATATTGATACTGAGGTTGACCTTGAGGTACATATTGAGTCTCGGGTTGACCTTGAGGAATGTACCGTCCCGTAGGTATGTACTGTCCTTGAGGTTTCCCCCCAGGCGCAAAATCAGTACCTTGAGGTTGCCCCCCAGG
Source organism: Pinus taeda (assembly GCA_000404065.3). NCBI lineage: Eukaryota > Viridiplantae > Streptophyta > Pinopsida > Pinales > Pinaceae > Pinus > Pinus taeda. The sequence continues at coordinate 7,178 of APFE031102344.1, read as the reverse complement.
CATATACTAGGTACCTTGAGGTTGCCCCCCAGGCACATACTAGGTACCTTGAGGTTGCCCCCCAGGCGAAGACTGGCCACCTTGTGGTTGAGGATTGGGAATAGAACCTGACATCATGAGAATATCTTCTACACTCAACGGTTTAGTACCATTATTTCCAGTTAATAACTTTTGTTCAATAGGTTGAGAAGATGCTCCCGAAAAAGTACCAGACATGGACTGATACCCAGCAGGAACAGAAGGACGTCGTACAAAAAGGCTTCCGGAGATTGAGAAAACATGGACAAATGTTTGGACATATTCAACGAAGGATAGTAACCTCTAGGTGTTGGGTGATAAGAAATACGAGGTGGTGAAAAACTTAGTCCTGGGTTTTCCAAAAAATCAGTCAATGAAAGATACCAAGCACTACTCCTAGGTGGACTGTAAAAGATTGATTCATGCTCCCTAAGGTCTAAAATAGGTCGATCTTCTGGAATAGGGATGCCTTCTTTGTTTTCTGAAATAGCAAGTTCTTCAATAGTTATTAGTCCAGAAGGAAGATTTTGGGTAATTATCACTTCTACCCTAGGTGAACTAGGACCACTAAAAGCTAGAGAAGAAAACCCTGATATTGGAGTAGCAGCAATTTTAGATTATGGTTCAGATATTTCAGGTTCTTCACCTATATCACTAGTAGATGAAACACTACCAATAACTTTTGAAATGGATACAGGCTGTGTACTATAATCTGCTATTAAGGCTGAAAAATCAGGATTATATCCCACCAAAGCAGATTCTCCTCTTTCAGGTGACCCACTTCTACTATCTTTAGGAGTTACCAGGGCCCATAGCCCTTCAAGCTGGCTTGGTGAAAACTCAGGAGGTTGGCCCCGAAGTCTATGGGACTTCCTCAGTAATCCAGCCACGGTTAAAAACTTTTAACTACTTCACACGAAAACAAAGTAAAATCTCAATGAAAACCACCTAAAGCCTCTAAATAACCAAACAAATTGAATCACACACCTAAAGAATCTAGGAGATCAATCACACACAAACAGTAACTTTCCGTACCGAAAACACTCGTTGGTGATGAAATCCAACGTCGCAGAATTCAATACAGAAATAGCGGTTGGAATAGTTACCTAGGCAACCTGCTTAATGAATAGACTAGCACAAGTTTCTCCACTAAACCGTCTCGAGTGAAGAGAACCCCCCAAAAAATCCAAGTGAGTCTAGCTGACGTCTGCTCCAGGTATAGTGGGATCTTCCCGCAACCGTCACCTTAGGAAGAATCCTATAGAATATGGTCACAATGGTTACCAACATAAACAAATATACCTGGGGGAACAGTCTACGATCTGATACGCATGCAAGGGAAGAGTAACAAGCTCAATCCCCTTGAAGGATCCTTGACATAAACCAAGGTTTACCAACAAGTGACCCCAGGCTCCTCGACAATGGTTAATCTGAGGTTTACCATTTTTAATAAGTGAATACCTGGCATCGTTCCCAATGAGGAAGGATTGATTCCCACACTAGTTTGGACACGATCTCGTGCTTCTCCTATAAGAGGAGCTTTCCCAGAGCATAGATGCAACAATTAGATTTCTCTCCTACCGCAAGATACAGCTACTTGTTTGTTTTACTGTCTTGGAGAGTTAAGTACTCCCTACTCCAAGACACTAGCCTAAGCTATGTTGGTGTAATAGAGCCCTAGAAATAAAAAGATTACTAGATTGATTTTACTTTAAGCGTTATTTTTATGGTTTTTTGATTAAGTCAAGAGGTGCGGAGATGAAACTGTGTTTGGTGTGAAGACTCGACTCAAGAATCACTAAAAAGATGCACTTAAGATGATTAAACAATCTTTTCTCTTCAATGAACTTCTAGCTAGGAAATAGTTTGAGAATGCAAATGCATGTAAACACAAATATTTCTTAACAAACAAATTAAAAGAAGAGTTTTTGTTCCAATGCACTCAAAACGAGACAACTAGTTATTTGCACAAGAATTTCCCTTTTCATTCAAACGCTCAACAGCTACTAAAACAAACCTTTTCAAAAGAGATTTTTGTATTTTTCATAAAAAAAAAAAAAACACTCAAAATTATAACTAAAGCAAGTCTTGAGAAAACTATGAATAAAGCAAATCTTAAGATCTACAAACTATAAAAAACTACATGAAGTAAAAGCTTACAAGATGTTTTTGTTTTTTCAAGGATGTTTTACTTGGTGATAAGCAAACCAAGGACTAACTTGTCCAGAATCACAAATCAGTCAAAAACAAGTGATTTGCGTTCTTTTTGTAAAAATGAAATCCAAACTTTTAACACAAGATTTTCGAAGTTTTGCAAAGAGAAAACACAAGATGGATTCCTCAACAAAGGTAGATTTTGCAAATGGTCAGACTCATAAGAAGGCCAGTAAAAACCAAGGAGATCTGAGGTTTCTACGCTTCTAAGCTCTGAGCTACTACACGACCAAAATGAAAATCAAGACCAGCAACCAAAACTTCTAGGAATTTCACCTAAAACCCTAACACCAACGAAATTAGACCAAGGAAAGCTTTTAACAAGTCACATGCAGGTATGGGTAGAGGATAACAACATCTAAACCAAAATAAAACTAATTGAAAGAGTAAAATTTAAGTTTTTCAAAATTTTAGCAGGGTCCGCAGGCTCAGAGTTTACACAGGTGCGTGCATGCTCTGTGTGCAAAGTAAACATGCGTAGAAGTACGCACTGTGATACAAGCACAGGGTACGGACTTCTCCTAAAGTTATGAAAAGCCAAAACAAACCTAGATCCACTAAATCCACCCAATTCCACACACAACAAGCCAAAAGCAGAAACAAAAAGACAAGTTTCTCAGGTCAAAGTAAAATAAGGAAAACAATCAAGTCTCCAGTGGGGTCGCCATTTTGTCATGCGGAATGAGTCAAGGTTGCAGACAAGATTGACCTTCCTAGTATCTAAAGATATCTAGTGACAAGCAAGCCAATAAAAAACTATCTTTCTCTAAATATGCAATTAAAAACAGAGGCAAACAAGTGTTTTAGGCCTACCTTGGGTCCAATGCAAGTTTGTGGAAGCCTCGCTCCGTCGCTCCAAATGAGCTTCCTTGAAGCGTAAGTCTGCAAACACAAACAAGAAAAAAAACTAAATAGCACCTGAAAAGCCAATATCATAAATCATATTCATCATAATTCAAATGAAAGAAGAAATTTACAACCTGTGCCTTGATGTTGTACAAGCTCCTCCCAGGGTCCGACAAGAAGTCTCCTCTACTTTGACAAGTTTCACTCACTTCCCAATGAAACCAAAAGGTATGGGATCTCTCCTCTCAAGTATAGCTAGGAATTCCCAATTCCATCAGCATTTACCCTTAAAAAATGTTCAGCTTCTAGCCTCTTTAGCAACTAACCCAATGCCTTAATTTATAGTGCAATGGAGGGAAGTTACTAGGTCCTCCTTCAAAGGGATAGCTCCTCCTATCAAGGGATTAGCTCCTTCTCTTTTGGGATGCATGAACCACCTTCTAGAAACATCTAGAATTAACCCAAAAGTGAGTTTTTTAGGATAAAATTGCGCCTTTTGACTTTTACAGGGGTACGCACCTACCCCTTTACAGACATAGCATGCAGGTACGCAAGTAATATGAACAAAGGGTGTGGGCCCGCAGGAAAAAGTGAGAGAAAGTGCGGAACCAGAGTAATATTGATTTTCAATGTCTTTCTCTCATTTTCAAAGCTTGACATGAGGAGCTAAGGTCTGAGACTTGCTTAGGAGGCCAGTATAAGTGATGATAGACCCACACTGACTGCAAATAGTCATGGTGACGATATTTTTGTGTAACAGATTGCCCCCTAAAGTGAGAAGTCTGTAGTAGATGAGGATTTCATTTATCATTTAAGAAGAGTGAAGTACTTTATCATTTCGAGGATCATCTTGTGGAGAGCTCGGTTGGAACCTATAAAACATTCAAATGTAAAATATATATATGAGATCATATCATCACTGAGGTAGGCATTCCCATACTCAGATTAAAACTAACTAGAAAACTGACTACTACTCTGATATATGAACGATCTTGTAATACATCACAAGTATAGATGCATGTAGATGCAGTATGGACGCAGCCATCTGTTTATGAATAGTCTACAACACAATGAATAAAAAATTCCTCGCACCCTGGATGGTGGAAACTAGATCCAGGGTCTTCATTTCTACTTCTTGAAATAGTACGATTCTATCCATGCGAATGAATGTGTCGAAGTCGAACATGGTAGAAACCACTTGATTACCAGTCGACGATGTAAACTGTTATCAAGTGTGAGAGAAACCACCAATAATGACAATGGCTCTCAAAGTACTTAGTACAATCCATGAGATGTGATTAGATGTGTCGATGTCGAACATGTCACGGAATCCTTCGATCGAAGGTCAATGATTCAACCTATCATCGAAGGCGAGAAACTTGCCATTGAGGTATGCAGATCCCAAGGTACTGGTGATTTCTAGATCATCTTTCTAGATAAAGAGCTGAAGTCGATAGAAAGTGATCCGTCGTAGGCAAGCCCACAACACGAAATCATAGATCAAGTTTGAAGAAATTTAGTTGCAAGGATTGACTTAGGGATGGTCAAGATGGATGACAGATATTTTTGCAGATGAATGGCTTATTCACACTGACCTCTTGAACACATAACGACACAGCAGATGGTTTGGTGACGATTGACCCAAAGTTAATACCCAGAAACCGGCTGAAGACTTTCAATGTGGTTTGATCAACTGTTAGGCAAAAGATTTCCCCAACCGAGGTGAATGAAAGTGTCATGTTCAAGAGTGGTTACAAAGTACGACAAATAGGCTCATTTTCCTCTCTTTTCCCCCACTATTTCTGGCAAGTACCTCTTTATTTTTTACAAGCTTGAGGAGGATAACATATGCTTGATTATAAGCTCACCCTTCGGGTGAGTCCAACTTAGTTTAAATTCGAACCCTAAGAAGGAGTGTTCCGTTCCTGTTTGTAATTGAACAGGTCCTTTACTGTCGAAATTTAACGAGTCCAGTATAGGAGAAACTCGCGCTTTTCATATTTAGAGAGTCTGAAAAACTTAGAAGACTCCAGATTGAACTTTTTCGTAAAGTTGTGTCTCCTAAGCCCGAAAAAGTATAAAATAATACCTAGGAGAACCGCTTGATCTTGCGACCAAGGATATTTTCATAGTTAGTGTCTTTGACCTGAAAAGTAAAAAGCGATCAGGGACACGTCGTTTTATTTCCAGTATCGAATTTGAAACGACAAAAATCCGGCAATCTTTTCCTATTTTTACGGTCAGAAAAGGGCTATAAGGGGACCGTCTTTTAATTCCGTTTTAATGAGTTTAAAAGAGAAACTCGGCAATCTTTTCATGTTTTAGGAGTCAGAAAAGGGCTTAAAAGATGACTTTGCAGTTTCACTTTTTCGTAAGTTTTAACGAGTTCGAAAAAATGATAAAAATGTACTCTATGAGATCATTTGAAAGACTTGACCTAAAACTACAAGAAAATTATGCCAAAAACTGAAATAACTAACCTAAAAATAATCTTGGGATTTTCATGAGTTTAATGAGTCTTGAAAATAACCGAAATTGACTCAAGATAGGTTTCATTTTTACAAAAGCTTGAAACAAAGAAAAACTATGCTTCGAAGTAGTTTCATTTTTACACAAGCTTGAAACAGAGAGAAAATTGTGCTTGATGCTCCCTAAGCATAACTGTTAGAGTGCATGCCCCCCAGCTTCATTTCATTCAACCAATTGGATGAAATCAACGTTGAGATACGAGATCATTTGAAAGACTTACCTCAAACTATAAGAAAACTATGCAAAAGACTGAAATAACTAACCTAAAGATATAACTTGACATCTATGAGGTCTAGTCAAACTCTCGACTCAATTAGAGGAGGATTTGTTTCATTTTTTAACGAGCTTGAAACAGGAAAAGAACTATGCTCGGCTTCGGTTTCATGTTTACGCAAGCTTGAAACGAAAAACTATGCTTGTGATAAGTTCGCATGCCCTCAGCATAATGACGCAAATCAAGGTACATGCCCCCCAAGCTTCATTGCATTCAATGAGGTGGATGAAATGAAGGTTTACTTTCAAACTCTTGGAAAGACTCGTGGGAGTTGTTTCATTTTTTAACGAGCTTGACACAAGATAAGGAACTATGCTCACAACTACTTTCTGCTATCTACCTAAAAAAAAAACTTTACTCTAAAAACCTTGATTCATTGTTTAACGAGCTTGACACAAGACAAGGAACTATGCTCTAAAATCCTTGATTCATTTTTTAATGAGCTTGACACAAGATAAGGAACTATGCTCATGACTACTCTCTACAATCTATCTACCTAACTTACCCTTGTTTCATTTTTTAACGAGCTTGACACAAGATAAGGAACTATGCTCAAAAATTTCGCATGCCCCCAGCATAATGACGCAAATCAAGGTACATGCCCCCCAGGCCTCATTGCTCTCAACCAGATGGCTGGAATGAAGGTTTACTTTCAATATTTACCTTCAAAAGGGGGTTGTTTCATTTTTAAGGAGGTTGACACAAGAAAAGAACTATCCTCATACCTGATTCATTTGTTAACGAGGTTGACTCAGTAACAGGAACTATCCTCTAACTTGATTCATTTTTTAACGAGGTTGACTCAGTAACAGGAACTGTCCTCGCAAAATCCTACTTTCTACAATCTACCTACATATCCTAAAATCTAGCTGATTCATTTTTTAATGAGGTTGACTCAGTAAAAGAACTATCCTCATACCCACTGATTCATTTTTTAACGAGGTCGACACAGTAAAAGGAACTTTCCTCGTAACTAGTCTACAATCTACCTATAAAATCTATCCTTGTTTTATTTTTTAGCGAGGTTGACACAAGACAAGGAACTATCCTCAAAACCCATTTCATTTTTTAACGAGGTTGAGACAGGAACAAACTATCCTCGTAACCCTATTTCATTTTTTAACGAGGTTGATACAGGAAAAAAACTATCCTCGTACCTGATCATGGCTTCCAATTAGAAGAAAAACATGTCAATGGGCACACCTTGATCATGGCTTCCAAGAGGTCTTCATCAGAAGGAAGAATAGTTCTCTGGAAGGAACGCATGTCAAGGGACTCAAAAGGGATAATAACATCG
>APFE031102336.1:1234-33807 GCA_000404065.3 Pinus taeda | reverse complement strand
TTTCCTGGAAATCTTTCCAGTTAAGGAAGGTGGTTATTTTCAGTTCTAATAACTGTTTTCCCTTTTGGGAAGCTCAATTCTCTTGAGTAATTCTTTAAACACTGCTTTAATGCATAATTCAAATCAACAAATTACTCTTTAAAAGAAAATAAGTTCTCAATATCATTCAGTTTTTACTGCAGTAACTTTTTAAACAATTACATTTACGGGGTCATCACATCTCCCCCTCCTGAGATTGGACATCGTCTCAATGTCTAGTGTCTCCAAACAGTCCCGGATAGGCTTTCTAAAACAGCTCTTTGTCCTCCCATGTGGCCTCTTCAGGCCCATAGTGCTGCCACTGCACTTTAATTTGGGTAATAACCCGCTTCCGCAACTGCACTTCTCTCCGGTCAAGAATGCTCAGTGGCTCGACCCGAACTTCTCCTTCCGGTTCGACCTGCAATCATTAACCATATCAGTCTTTTATCATGGATACATTTTCAATTAGTTCAGTTAAAACAATCCTTACCCTGATATCTTGCCACTTGATCACATGCTTAGGGTCATAGATATATTTCTTAAGCATGGACACATGGAAAACATTATGAATTCTAATGTGGCTTGGTAAGGCTAGCTGATATGCTACTGGCCCAACCCTTGCTAAGACCTGAAAAGGTCCGAAGTATCAGGGTGCCAGTTTGGCACAGCTGCTCCATTGCAACATACTTTTCTGTGCCTGAATTCTGATATAAACATGGTCTCCCACCTGGTATTCCTTGAACCTTCTTTTCCGATCTGCAAAGTTTTTCTGTCGATCTTGAGCAGCCTTCAGGTTGGTCCTTACCCTTTTGACCATGTCCTCCATTTCCTTGAGCATTTCTGGTCCCAACCTTAATTTGTCTTCCGGGCTACTCCAGTTTGTGGGCGTTCGACATTTTCGTCCATACAAGACTTCAAATGGAGACATCTGAATGGATGTATGATATCCATTATTGTAAGCGAATTCCACTAAGTGTAAGTAGTCCTCCCATTGTGCAGGTTTTTGCATGACACATGCTCTCAACATATCTTCCACTATTTGATTTACCCTCTCCGTCTGCCCATCGGTTTGAGGATGGTAAGCGGTGCTGAAATTCAGCTGGGTTCCCAATTCCGCAAATAGCGCTCTCCAAAAAGCGGAAGTAAACTTCACATCTCGATCTGATATGATAGTCTTTGGGAGTCCATGAAGTCTGAATATGTTTTGCATGAAAACATGTGCAATTTGCACTGCCTTGTAAGTGGATTGTACTGGTATGAAATGTGCCACCTTACTTAACTTGTCAACTACTACCATAATAGAGTCATTATTCCTTTTTGTTTTAGGCAGTCCAGTTATAAAGTCCATTGATATAACCTCCCACTTCCATTCTGGGATGGGTAGGGGCTGCAGTAATCTGGCCGGATGCTGATGCTCAGCTTTGATCTGTTGACACTCCAAACATCGTGCTAAATATTCAGCCACATGCTTTTTCATTCCCGGCTAGTAATATTCCTTCCGTAGTGCAGTCAACATTTTCTGATATCCAGGATGACCAGCATAGTGACTGGTATGAAACTCATCCATTATCACTTTTTTGAGACTGTTGTCATTTGGTACGAACAACCTCTTTTTATAAAGCAACATTCCATCACTGCTAACCTCATAGTCTTGTGGATTTCCTTTGATGGAAAGTGGCATTTGCTGCTTCAATTGCTGATATTCAGCATCTTGACTTGCTGTTGTCTTCATCATTTCCTGCAATGAGTTTTCCCATCTACTGAATGTAATTTCGTACAAACATTGTACTTTTTGACTTAGCGCATCAGCTACCCGATTTTCCTTTCCCTTTAGATGTTTAATGTCAAAGTCGAATCCACTTAGGAAATCTGCCCAACGAGCTTGTCTTGCGTTCAGTGTGGGCTGACTAAAATAATTCGTTAAGTTGTGATGATCTGTGAGTAACAAAAATCTCCTACCAAAAAGGTAATGTCGCCACATCTTAAGCGCATGTATGACAGCAGTTAGTTCCAGATCATAGGCAGAATACTTCTGCTCATGTTCCTTTAATTTCCTTGATTCGTAGGCGATCACTTTCCCTTCCTGCATTAACACACCTCCCACACCTTCTCCGCTGGCATCAGTACATACCACATAGTCCTTGTTTGGATCAGCTATAATTAAAACAGGAGCAGATGTGAGTAATTGCTTAAGCCTCTCAAAACTTTGTTGACATTCAGAACTCCACCTGAATGTCCTCCCTTTCTTTTGCAAGGATGTGATGGGATATGCCACCCTTGAAAAGCCTTCCACAAATCTTCTATAATATCACGCCAATCCCATGAAAGTTCTGATATCTGCCACATCTTTTGGCACAGGCCAATCCAGTATGGTTTTTATTTTCTCAGGATCTACCGCAATTCCGTCCTCTGAGATCACATGTCCTAGGTACTGGATTTCTTCTTTATAGAAATCACATTTGCTGAGTTTGGCGTACAATTGATGTTCCCGCAATGTTTGCAATACCATCCGAAGATTTTTCTCATGCTCCTCCTTGGAGCGAGAATAAATCAAGATATCATCAATAAAGATTAGTACAAACTTGTCTAAAAATTGATGAAATGCACTGTTCATTAAACACATGAACGTGGCGGGTGCATTAGTCAAACCAAAAGGCAGTACTACAAATTCGTAGTGTCCATACCGGGTCTGAAAGGCTGTTTTTGCGATGTCTTCATCTTTAATTATGGTCTGATGGTATCCAGATCGTAGATCAATCTTAGAGAAAATTGTCGCTGCCTTGACTTGATCGAAAAGCTCATCGATTCGAGGTAAAGGGTATTTGTTTTTAATGGTGAGCTTGTTTAGCTGCCGGTAATCAATACACATTCTAAGAGTTCCATCCTTCTTTCTTACGAATAACATCGGGGCTCCCCATGGAGATACACTGGGCCAGACATAATTCTTCTCCAGCAATTCCTGTAGCTGCATTTTCAATTCGGTCAACTCTGGTACACTCATTCTATAAGCGGCCCGTGAAACTGGAGCAGCTCCTGGTATCAACTCAATGGTAAAGTCTATATCCCTCTTTGGAGGTAATCCAGGAATTTCTTCTGGAAATACATCTGCGAACTCCTTTATGACAGGGAGATGTTCTAACGGGTTCCCTTTATTTTTAGTTTTTGCATAGCCTACCTGAATAGCATACACTTGGCATCTATTCCGGATGCATTTCTCCAGCTGAGATGCAGTGATTGGTCGGATCTGTACTGGTCGTTTAATTCCTTGCATTTCCTGTTCTATTCCAGCATCATCCTTGTACCGTATCATCTTCGTTTTACAGTTCATCAAAGCCCAATGCTTCTATATCCAGTCCATCCCAATTAAAACATCATAGGACCCAAGGGGCAGTATATTCAGGTCTGCCACTACTGGTTGTCCTGCTACCATGATAGGGAAGCTTTTTACCTTTTCCATTACTCGTCTTTTGGTCCCTGTAGCTAGCTGTACCAGCCAAGGATTCCTGAATTTTTCAGGCTGTAATTTACACTGTTCAACTAACTTTGGACTAATATAACTTAAAGTAGCGCCAGGGCCTATTAGAACAGAGACGGAAAGGTTTAAAAGTTTACCTTCAAACTCTACCATGGTGGGCTGATATTTTGCTTGGCGGTCATCCAAAGTTGCGTTAATTCTTGGCATACTCCGTCCCACGTCACCCACGGTTGATGCCTCATGAATCTGGGATATCTGGTGAGCTCCCTTCCTTTGCGGACAATTCTTGACATAGTGCGGTCCACCACAGCCCCAGCACTGCACTGGAGGTCTGTTTGATCCCTCAGCATCCATCATGGCGGGCTTCTCACTCATTCTGTTTTCACCGATGGATTTGGCTCTGAATGCATTCCTTTGTGCTACTTTATTGTTCTGATTCTTGTTGCTACCTTTGATTCCACTACTTCGACTTCCTTTATAATTTCCAACAGTTTTACTGTTCTTTTTCTCACTCCATTTTCTGTTGGTACTATCCCCTTTCTGCTTACTCTACTGATAGCAGATTCTGGCTTTGCGAATCGCCTCATCCATTGATTTAGGATTGTCAAATTCAATCCTTTCTCTCATATACATGGGTAGGCTGCTAACAAACTGCTGCACCTTGGCTTTTTCTTCTTTAAGGTAGGGTACATAGCGAAGCAGAGATGTGAAACGATTGATGAACTCATCCATGGTCTGCTGGCCCAATCGCAGATCATGGAATTCTTTTGTCTTCTCATCATAAAATCATTCCGTCAAGTATCTCTCCTTAAAATATTTCTGGAATTTTTCCCAGGTTATAGTTCATTCAGTTACTCCTTTAACAATTTTTACCTCCTCCCACCACAGTGTCGCCTTCCCTTGTAACTAGAAGATGGGCAAACGTGCCTTCAAGTTATGGTCATACTCATACAGCTGGAAGTATTTATTCATGTTGATTAGCCATGCCTCAGCTGCTTCCTCTTGTTCCCCATCATAATGTGGAGGTTTAATCTTTCGAAATTCCCCTTGCAACTCCACTTTTTGACGCTTTGAGGTCTGCTGTTCTGAGGCATTAGCAGATTGATCCTCTTCTTCTTCAGGGATTTCAGATTCTACGTGATAGCGTTCTTCCTCTGTTATTCTTTGCTGCTCTGCGCTGGGGTTAGCTAGTGGCGGGTTCTATTTGTCAGACAGGATTTTTAATATTCTCTCCTGCTCCATGGTCAACCGTGCATTATCTGCCCGGAGCCGAGCCATTTCATTTTTCAACTCTTGAACGGTTTCTAGTATGGCCAGATTCGTGTTGCGGGTCTCCTCACCCAGCTGCACCCACAACTCTGCATTGTCTCCAAAATTTGCTGCAGGCCCCAAATTGGCTGCAGGCCTATGCTGCGCGCCGCCCGACCCCTGCATGCTAATCACTTGTGATACCTCTGTTGCTCTTTTCCTGCTTCTTGACTAGCCTGGTCTGATCATGAAACAGATAGTATTGTGAGCTTCCTGCACATTTGTTTTTTTTTTTTTAATTGTTGATGTCATTATGATCTTCTCATCATTCACATCCCAGAGGCCACAGTATGGATAACCTGGCTCTGATACCAACTGTCACATACCTATACGAATATAACTACACATGTAAAATTTTTTTATGGTATAATATAAATATCAATAGCAGTTACATATAGGTATATTTCTGCACTTGTTATGTGTAGGTTTCCACTATTCTTTAATTAATATATTTGGACATTAATTTGGCTGCCACAACCATGTATTCGGCCTAACCCAAGGGAAATTACACTATGGCGGCAAGTATAGTTTTCCATAACCTATGGACCGGTGATAACGTGGCTGTCATCATCAACCTTATCATTTTAATGTTTCATATCTGTGTTGACTTTGGGATCTGGCAATCCCAACGTAGGACATTTGGCAGCAATGTGTAGTCTCCCCTGTCCGGTTCATGTGACGGTGGCATGGTCATGGCACTTGGGCTTTCCCGCGCCTTCCTCCTTGATTACATCGCCCTCATCGACGGTGGGCATGAACTGTGAGAGATCAAAGGTTAATACTACGCCACGTCTCTGCCTCTGGCAAGTCGGGGATATACAAATCTTTTTCCGGTTTATTCGCGATTGTTCTTTTGCTCCACGTTCATCAGCTTCCTCTGCCCTCACGGCAAAGGGTTTACTGTGCCATTGCGCTTCGAGGCCACTGCAACTTCGAGTTCTTACCCTCTTACAGCAATATTTCTCCACATGGAGTCTCATTCCGGACCTAGCCAGGTAAATGTTCACAGTTTAAGGATTTTTTTTTCAATTTGGTGTTTTACTGAACTCGGATTAACGCCTGATCTTTTACTTGCCAGGTATGAGCAATTTCTCTTGCTTCGATGGATCTGGAAGAGCCCTGCCATCAAGGACCGCCGAACTTCTAGGTATTTAACTGATATCAGGGTTTGGTTTTTATGACTGTTGCATCGTTATCCCTCTCGGTTTGTCAGAGGGTTTTGCTCTAGCTTAAGGATGAGACCCCAACCTGAACATATCTGGTTGGCCGCAGGTATACAAAGACCTGGTCTCATTCCGGCTATATAGTCTTGGGATATTTATGGCATCATCCCTCATATGAAGATCTGGGTTACTACCCTGCCTTCTGTAGCTTTAGGTTCTATCTGTTTTACTTAAACCGATGTATAATCCTGAATATGCTAGTGGCTACGGCCGTGAGTTTAAATGTTTGGCAGTATTTGGTTTACTGAACTATGAACCTCTGAGAATCTCGGTTTATGGATTTTCATACTTCTGTATATATTTATATGCTGTTAATTTTTCCTCGGATACGAGTTGAATATAGCCTGTTTTATATTACATAGGTTTGATGGTTGCTCCATTGCATATATTTGATTTCTGGTTTCAATCTGGTTACTCGCATGTATGTTTGGTTGCACCCGTTAAGGGTTTGTACTTATACCTAGGGTTTGCTCATGCACCCTGGCAGCATGCGGTCACACCTGCATCTAACCCTATAGATGTATGGGTGACCTGCGATACCTTCCGAGGTTGGAAACCCTTATGGCTGTAACTTGTTTAATGGTTATTGTCTATTTCAGAATTCCTCATTTTCTTGTTTACATACTGTCAATGTAACTGTATCTCATTTCTTTACTTAATTCCTCATTTCCTTGTTTACATACTGTCAATGTAACTGTATCTTATTTCTTTGCTTATCTAAGCGTTATTTTCCACAGTTCTTATAGAATAATACCGTCTTTACAGCAATACTCAATGTAATCGAGTTCTGTTACTTCTGAATGTACTTCAATGTCTATATTTGGCGTTTACATTGTCTCAGAAGAGGACTGTCGATGTTTGACATGAATCGAGTATCTTTTATGGATATTGCACGCATTATAACTCTATTCCCTACACGGTCTTTAATTATTACTATGTTTAAGATGTCGTTGCTACGGCTTGCTAGAACCCTCATGGGCTAGCTGAATCGATTTTCCAGTTTTCAATGTTTAATATTGTTCGTCCTTGGTCATATAAGATTCACGTTCGTCTTTAATATTCAGTGGCTGTTAAGGAAGGTATTCGCTCATTTGAGACATATAGGGTCGAGCCTTATCTGTTTAAATGGAGTATGGCTATGAACTCCTCACCACTTCAGATATAACTGTTTCTTGGAATCCATCCTTAATACGGAACCGGGCTATCAATTATTTCTACAGACTGTTCTGTCTTCGTCTTTCTTTATAGTTACTAGTTGACAGTCCCTAAATTGCTAGTCCTCTGAGTTCTATAGCACTCTAAATATATCATTTCTTACATGCAGAAACATATATGCTTCTTGTTTACAGTTACTGTAATATATTCTTCTAGTTTACCGATAGCAGTAATCTTTATGTATTTGGTTCACAGTTTACTATCTAGGCTGGCTCAGCCGGTCTATTGTCACACAATGTTCACTTAGGTCTAAGTAATTACAGCTTTCCAATACTCATTCTCATTCTATCTTTGCTTCTGTTTAGATAGTATTACTTATACTCTAATTACTATCTGTAGCTATAGTAAACTGACAGTAACAACTACCTTTACCATTTACACAGACAGTATTGGAAACATAAGGGTCAGATACTTACCTGATCTGCTCGGATAGGTGAGCCTGGCTCAGTCTCCTGTCTAGATCTGTGTAAAGCTTGATATCCTCCCAACCATGAGATCAGTCTCACAAGACCTGAATCTCCCCCCAAGCTTCTGCTTACCGGATCACTATCCTCAGTAAGCCAGCACTGTGTGCTTGACTATCTGGTCCTTACCAGACCTAGTCACCAATCAGTTTTTCCTTCTTTTTGTTCCTCCCTTTTTGTCTGTCTCTACAGCACAAAAAAGGAAAACCATTCACCGCTTCCTTTTTCCTGGAAATCTTTCGAGTTAAGGAAGGTGGTTATTTTTAGTTCTAATAACTGTTTTCCCTTTTGGGAAGCTCAATGCTCTTGAGTAATTCTTTAAACACTGCTTTAATGCATAATTCAAATCAACAAATTACTCTTTAAAAGAAAATAAGTTCTCAATATCATTCAGTTTTTACTGCAGTAACTTTTTAAACAATTACATTTACGGGGTCATCACAGGATCGAACACATGACCTTCACATATTCAGTTTGACGCTCAGCGTTCCCTTGATACTCTCCGAACAAAGCTATCTTTCTTACTTCTGAAACATTGGCATTATCGATGGAAACACCATCATTAAGTTATTACCACTTATCGTTTATCGTCTTGAAACAATTGGGCATGGCCGTGGTTTCGGCCGTTGATGACTAGCAGTGGTGGGAGTCCTTAAGAAATCTTCACATATTGCCAAAGAGAGATTGCGATTGCGAAATCCGCATTGAAGAATGAACGAAAACACTATGAGAAAAATTCTAATGCGCATTGAACAATGAAGGAAAACACTATGAAAAAAATTCTCATTGGTCGAATTCCGCTATCCCTTAATCAGTGCTTAACGACAATTTGAATTTAAAATCCCGGACACCTTTAGAAAAGCAAAAACTAACTCAATTTTAAAAGCCGAATATTAGTTCCATTCTTGAAAGCTCTACAAACAAAAGAAAAGTTTAACCGTTAAAATAAAAAAAAATAAAGCACACAAAAAAATTATTCCTTTAAAAGTAAAATTTACAAAGAACCATTCATTGTTTTTAAAGAAAATATTGGCAATTTGAAATACTAACAGTTAATGGTAAAATACAAATTTGGAAGTAAAACTTTATATTTATAGCATGGCAATAACATTATAAGAGAAAGAATTCACAGAGTTACTCACCACCAAGGAAAGTGATTATAATTTTTTTGCTCTGAAAAATAAAATTGTCAAAATATAATTTGATGATATGTTGTTGAATAAAAAAATTCTTTATTAGAATTCATATGGTTTAATAATATTTTTCAGTAGTAAAATAGGTTTTTATTAATAAATAAAGCTATATACACTAACAATTCTTTTTATTAGTAATTAAAAAATAATTAGTTTATAATTTTTTTTAAGAAATTTTAAATGATAAATTCATGTGGTTTAATAATAATTTTCAGTAATAAAATAATTTGTTTTATTAATAGATAAAGTTATATGCATTAACAATTCTTTTCATAGTAATTAAAAATAATTAGTTTTATAATTTTTTAAGAAACTTTTAAATGATAAAATAATATAATAAAATACTTATCTCAAAATGAATCTATTTTTTTCAATATTTCTAAGAGCTTTGCAAAACTCTACTAGTCTCAAAAACCCTAGCTACTTAATCACTAAAGGTTTTTTTAAGTACAACCACTTAGTTATTGAATTAAAACAATGAGGGCAATTATAAGGAAACACTAATCGAGTTTCCCAATAATATATTGATTTGAAAAAAATATATATTAACAGATGTATTTATATATTCATTAAGTATAATGAATTTATTATTAGATATTTGTCGACATTGTGCTATATATTAACCTCCTCAAATTGTCTCCCTTATTTAATGTAACATTTGACCACTATGACAAGTATAATATCTGATACAATATGTTTTCCTTAACCAAAATCCATTATGAATGTCAAATCATTGATATGACACATAACCATTAATTTATTGTGATCATTCATACTCTTAGAGAAATACAAATCCTTTAATATTGCAACCTCTAACAACTATTACCATTAAGAGAAACTAACATTGATCACTTGATTATTTTCAAGGGACTAACTGTAAAATTAATTAAACCATAGTGCGTTATGATCTTTAACATAATGAATTCTAAAAACTATGACACGTAGTAGCCACTCTAACTCTTGAAATGTTACAACACACATAAATTTTAATATCGAACACATTAACTATAACATTAAAGTTATAGCTTCTATGTACTTAAAGTGGTCTAGCATAGTCAGGATAAGGATGAATGAAGTGTAATTCCAAATAAATTCCCATAGAAAAGGAATATAAGAAATGTTGAGAATTTTGGAGATAATATTTTGATTATTGATATTGACCGAGAAAGCACTTTTCACGACTCAAGATCATTAGAGTCAACATATGGTAATGATCTTGACTAGTAATGATGGTGTATATTTTGTAGACCTTTTAAAGTCTTAATGTTAGCATGTGAATTTCATTTTAGTTATTATTTCTTGATGCTCTAATTTTATAAATAATTATACTTTCTTTCTATTTTATCCTTCCCTGCATCAAAAAATATTCTCTATTTGGTTTCTATTTATTTATCTTTATGTTATTGGGTTAAATATATATTGTTAAAATAGGTCTTTTACATCTTACTTTTTTTTTCTTATTTCTAATTTTTTTCCTAGTTAGCATTAAATTAAATGTTGAGTTTTGAGTCAAATCTAAGATTAAGGCTTGTTCTTCTACTACTTTTGTTGATATGTCAACTATTAGGGATATATATTCGAAACACATTACATAAAACATGTATGCAATCTCATTTTTTTTATTCAGCAATGACATTCAAAGGAAGCAAAACACAACAAAAAGGGATGATAGTATAAAAAGTACTTACATAAAACATGTATGCCATGTCATTTATTTATTTAGCAATGACATTCAAAGGAAGCAAATCACAACAGAATAGAATGATAGTATAAATATTTCTTCTCCTTTAACCTTGATAGATTCAACAATAGTGTTATGTTTTTTGTTATTTTTTCACAATTCTGTAGCATAATGTTAACAATTAACTTTTCAGATATGCATGATATCTATTATGCCATTCAAAATAAAATGTTAAAATCAAAATAAGAATTTACATTCTGATTTTTAAATGAATAAATATATTAAACAAAACTCATTAAAATAAATCCCCATTCAAAAGGATAGGTTACCATTGTCATTTTGCATGAATAAGGAGAGTCTCTAACATTAAACTCACTGTGCTAGAAGAAATTGCTCAAATTACCATGATGACAAAAATATACAACTGAGCAAAACACATTGGTGACATGTTGAATATGAATCCGTATGGATGTAAAAATTAAAATAACTCCATTTTGTTCCCCTCTTTAGTAATTTGGTTAGCCTTGAAGCAAAATTCACCAGTTAGCCCGCAAGAAATCTTTAGAAATCTTCCAACAAATAGAGGGTACCTCAACACGTACAAAAAATGTTTCATCCCTCATTTCACATTCAATTGTCCCTCAAAATATCTAAATTTTGGTATGTCTACTCTTTATATGTAGACCTGGAAGATGTTCTGTATCAACCTACAACTCACCAAATGTTTACAGAATCAGTTTATAATCTAACATAATATTCCCAGTTTTATCACCAGCTTGAGAAGAAGAAGCAGATATACTTTTACTGCTTTCATATGTTTAAGAGGAAGAAGAAAGGGAAGCATAATTTTACAACGCCATTTATATTTGACCTATCAGTACCTCTGACATAATCTCCTAATAATATGAAAGAAAATATTCACAGATCTCCTAAGAATATCAAAGAAAATATTCATGGAGTTAAAAACAAAAGTGAAGTAAACATCTACAATCAATGGGAATGAAATCTTGGCACGTATTCAACTTGAAGACCCACAACAAAAATAGAATCTACACTAAATTGCATGAATTTTTTTTAGCATACCATAGAAAAGCCTAGAAAATTGCAACAACTTCTAGCATAATCTATTGAGCCTGACGTCTTACAGTTTCTTGGACATGGAACAAATGTATTCATTGAAAGAATAACATAGAAAATGATGGTAGTTCAACAAATACAAGAACATAAGAAATCAACTCCACACAAACATGACATAGAAAATGGAAGTTCATCATAGGCATAGGACCAAGGATAGTAAACTAAACCCAACAGGAGAAAAATCATGTTTTGATCATTGACTTCACTTTTGATTCACCCCTTGTTACTACAATAACAATTATAGAATAAAATTACGGTCAAGATAAAATGCGATGTACCTATACTTAGGAAGTTGTATCGAAACATTCTAGGTTGGATGATATATTAATGGAAATGCCAATGAAAATCAATTTAGGAGTATAGGTTACTTCAACCTCACCATTAAATAATCAACAAGTTCATTGTGTATAGTCAAATACACTTAGTACTCCGTCTATGATATAAATAAGAATAGTAAAACATACCTCGTGAGAAACCCAACCATATCATGCTTCAGGCAAACATATATTTAAAACCGTAGAAATATTTGTGAGAGCAACCAAGAAAATATAAAAAAGAAATGAAGTTCGATCGTAACAAGATTCAACAGAAAAAACAACAAGAAATGGAGATTTGGTTTCAATGTTAGAACTAAGAAATAAAACAACTTAATATAAACATTAGAATAAGAAATAATGATCCACCTTTTGTTGTCCAACAATTAGTACATAAGTCGGTTGACCACAATGAGAAACACAATTCTTAACTAAATGGATTGGAAGACAAAGTGATAGCTCAAGAAATTAATAACTATCCATTATAATTCAAAAGTCTCACCAATAATTTTCCCAAACAAAGAAAGAATTAGAAAAGTCATTAGATCATGCAACTACACTTAGCATAGTCCTTAAAAATTGGCCAACGTATTTAACATCCACATGCAATTCGATAAAAAATTAAAGAATTTCTAATTTTAGAATTATACCCTCGAAGAGTAACTCTATCTTTCCCTCTCATTCTCTCTCTCTCTCTCTCTCTCTCTCTTCCACTCGCACTCCCTCTCTCCCACCCACTTTATCCATCCCCTTCTGTGCTACTCCCTTTATCTCACTCACTCTCCTCCCCATTATCTCTTTACCCCTTTACTTCACGCTCTACCACCCTCTCCATTTCCTTCTCCCCCAATCCCCCTCTCTCACCCTCCCGCTCTCCCAATCACTCGCTACCTACATCTATCCATCAACTTAGCTCTCTCTCTCTCTCTCCCTCCCTCCCTCTCTCTCTCTCTACTCTCTTCTTCCCTTCTCCCTCTCTCAGCCTCTCTCTCTCCCTCTCTCTATTCTCTTACATGCTAAACCTACCTCTACATCCCTCTCTTTCCCTCTCCCTTTATCTCACCCTTTTTATCCCTCCCTCACCCTCCCCCCACATCTCTCGCTATCTCTCTCTCTCTTTCCCTCCCTCTCTCTCTCTCTCTCTTTCCCTCCCTCTCTCTCTCTCTTTCTGCCTCTCTCTCTTTAACTCCCTCCCTCGCTTTCTCTCTCCCTTCTTATACTATCCTATTACCCTATCCCTCTCCAACACTAAGTCTATCACTCTCTCTTCCCTTACATTGTTCCCCTCCCTCTACCTCCCTTTCTTTCTCCCTCTCCCTCCATCCTACTCCCTCCCTTCCCCATATGTTTCTCCTTGTTGGACTTACATTTCCGATGTTCTAATAAAATTATAAATAGTTGGAACCTTTAGTTATTACATAACGACTAGGTGAATTTGAATGTCATTTAGGACACTCTATACTACTTCATTTTGTCACATTCTGTAATACTTTATTCAAAAAATTTTACTGTCTGTTTTTCTTACTATTATATATGAATTTTATGGCTTCTAGTTTTTGTCTTATGGAAACACTTCTTCTTACTTTAAAGAATTTATGAAAACGTTCCAATTCACATCATCAGAGTAGTGATATTGGAGTATTTCACAATAGATATAATATATTAATCTATTACAACATTTATGATAAAACAAATGTCATTCTCCATGTCTTGGTCCATTCCTTGGGAAAATACTACCAACCCCATAGTTTTCGAAGTGATTTATAATCATATCATTTATATGTCCATGATAGTACTTATTCTAGTACCCATTTGGAGGCATGAGCTTCTCCTACTATTGGTGCAAACATAATAAGAGTTTCATCTACAAATTGTTGACAAAATGCAATTTGATCATCCCCGTGAAGTTCCATACCCCTAGTTTTGTTTGAGGGTACCACAGCCTTAATCGCTCAACTCATTCCTATTTCCCATTAGAAAGAAGAAGTAGGATAATGGGTCCCCTTGTCTAATTCCAAAAGGTGGACTAAATGTTGAGGAGGGTGTTCCATCTATGAGAATCAAGAAGAAGGCCTTGGAAATAAGAGAGATAATATAATTTGTCTATTTGTCAGAAAACCCAAAGGTGAAAAGGATGTGATAGATGTATTGCTAGTTGAGTCTACCAAAATAATTGGGCATGTCAAGCTTAATGACCATACCCAAATTTTGAAATCTTTATAGATTGAATCAATTCATGGGCCAAAATGATGCTATAAAAGATTTTTCCACCTTCACCATAACTAGATTTATCCTAGAAGATGAGATTTCTCATGTCTTCCTTAGGAAGTTGTGTGAAGTGGGTAGCATTATGTTTGTGAGTATTCGGGATGTTATGAAAAATCCGAAACAAATTCCCAAACATGTGACTTAATGATGGCCTAATATGATTGAAAGATGTCTAAGGCAAAGCCATCTCGAATAGGTGTTTTTCTTTGAACATTTAAATGGCTACTAGTTCGATGTCTTGAATTGATATCTACATGAGAAAGGCTTTGCTGTGCTTCTAAATAATCAAACTGGGGATGTTCTATGTAATGCTTTCAATGGAATCCCTTAAATACCTTTTTTTTTAGTGAGAAAAATATTAGTAGTAATTTTTCAATTCCTTTTCAATGTTAGCATCTCACTATAACTTAAAGCCCTAATTGTGTTTTAGGGTTGAAATTGTGTTATGATGTTGATGTTAAAACATGGATAAATGGAATAATTGAATGTTTTTCTCTCCTTCATTTAGCCATCAATATTTTACTTATTTTGCATAACATCCCCAATACTCACAAACAAAATGCCACCTAATTCACATGTATTCCTAAGGAAGACATGTCAAAGAATGTAAAATCTCATCTTCTAGGAGAAATCTAGTTATGGTGAAGGTGGAAAAATTCTTTATAACATCCTTTTGGCCCATGAATTGATTTGATCTATAAAGATTTCAAAATTTGGGTATGGTCATTAAGCTTTACATGCCCAATTATTTTGGTATAACCAACTAGCAATAAATCTATCACATCTGTTTCACCTTTGGGTTTTCTGACAAATAGATAAATTAGATTATCTCTTTTATTTCCAAAGCCTTCTTCTTGATTGTCATAAGTGGACCACCCTCGTCAAAATTTAGTCCACCTTGTGGAATTAGACAAGGGGATTCATTATCCTACTTATTCTTACTAATGGGGAAAAGGAATGAGTTGAGCTATTAAGGCTGTGGCACCCTCAAACAAAACTAGGGGTATGGAACTTCATGGGGATGATCAAATTGTATTTTATCAACAATTTGTAGATGAAACTCTTCTTATGTTTGCACCAATAGTAGGAGAAGCTCATGCCTCCAAATAGGTACTAGAATACCTTATGGTAGCTTTGGGCACAAGTATAATTCATGGCAAACTACATATATTCTTCTTCAATGCTCCTATTGCTATTCAATTACATATTTCCAAAATTATTGGATATCAATTGAGTTACCTTCAGTCTAAATACATGGGTTCTCTATGTGTTACAAAGGCCCTTTGGTGTGCCTTGTGGGAGTATCTTCACCTTTACTTCCCCAGTTTCTTTTGCATGATTGTTGTTATGGTCACAAAAGGATTGTAAGCTAAATTAGTGATATTATAGTTAGAATCAAAGTTATGAAGCTAATGAAGCTAATGAAGCTTCGAGATAAGGAGCAATATTTTTCCATTTAAAGCATTGAGAATGTATTAGTTGAAGCATGAAAAATTATATTAGAGAAAGCTATTGATTAACACATAAAAATATTTGTATTTTGATAAACCATACATTCATTGTAATAAATGACAATAATTTGCTCAAAAAAAATATTATAATCAATTAGAAATAACTAAATAATAGGCAAGAAACAATTACTACAATGACTATTCCTTGTCAAAATATGTAAAACTTTAAATAATTTATATGTATATCTTAATTAATATAAAATTTTCAAATTTAAAAGAATAAAATAAAATAATAATGATAAAAAAACCAGATTTGATTAAATTATTTAATTGATGTGGATTTTACTCTTTTAGAATTAAAAGGACAAAATTTTCAGCATTGTTAGTTATATATAATATTGAATATGTATATTATTCACACAAGTGATTAATATATTTAATATAGAACCTAAAAATTTAATGTGTTCCTTACTTACTCTGTTACATTAATTTTTAATAACTAACATGCAAAATTGTTAATCTCAAATGGATAGTTAAGTTATCAATATCAAAAAGATGGTTAACAAATTTTAGTGTTCTAATACTAAATTGATGGTTAATGAATTTTACTATATTTGTAATTAGAATATTTCTAATTTGCATTTAAATTAATAAATTTTGCTACATATATATAATGCCAAATTTATAATATAGTTAACAGACTTTAACAAATCTGAAGTCAATTCTACATCGCCCAACAACGCCACTCCGAATTTGAAAATGGGTATCTGCCAGCTTAGGAGTGTGGAGACCATAGAGAAAGAATTTTAAAACAGAAAACATGGCGGAGATTATGGGATGGCAGGTGCATAAAATGGCCATGATGTGTTCTGGGAAATAGTAAATTGAAAAAAGCAGAACCATTGTGGAGACAAGGAAATAAATAAGGATTGAGCTTTCCATGCTTTCCATGCATGGAGAGAGCGAATCAAACCGCTCGTTGGTGCACAGCTGAGCGAGAGATGATGCCTAAATTTTTGGCATCTAGACAGAGAATTCAAATGCATGCATACCCCGTGTAACGCCCTGTGGTTATGTAGCCAGGTGCGTGCTCTCGTCACTTAGAAAAATCGACTAAGGCATGGAACCATCGTTTATATGCGAGATGGGCGTCGATGAGTGATGGGCGAGCCGACTTGACATAGGGGTGTCGCACATCGG
Organism: Pinus taeda; assembly: GCA_000404065.3. Taxonomy (NCBI): domain Eukaryota; kingdom Viridiplantae; phylum Streptophyta; class Pinopsida; order Pinales; family Pinaceae; genus Pinus; species Pinus taeda. The sequence continues at coordinate 16,857 of APFE031102336.1, read as the reverse complement.
TTCAGGACATCAGCACATGAATAAACAATGGCGTTGGTGGGTTGACCGAGTGGAGGTTGCCACACATGGTGAGCGTATAAATGTTTGGTGGAGTGCTCGTTTGGAAGAATCATCGAATCATCGCAAGTCTTCATCGCACAAAGGAGAAGTGCGCACTTGGTAGTCGCAGCAAGCCGCATAGGAGATGCACCCGCCTATCGGACAAAGGCACACGGAGAAACGGTGAAGGCGCGGTTGAGGATCGGTTGAGGGCGCGGGTGAACCGCCCGCCGGATGATCGTTCAGGGCGAGAGCAAGGGTGAACCACCCGACCGCCAGTTGACACATCATTTGTTGTTTGTGCAGGTGTGCACAGGTGTGCCTGCCCGCTCGGGCACAGTTGTGTTGTTTGGTTGTATATTGGGTGAGATTTTTGGTGTGACCACCGTGCACTCTTGCACGGGCGGGCGCTCAACCTCATTTATGAACGTCGGTGGAGTGACACTCCCGGCCATTGTACTATTTCTCATATATAATAAAAAAACATTCTCTTGCATATTGTTGGTGTTCTTGTTGTCATTTATCATGTTGGTTACTATGGTTTCCACACATTATAAAGTATTTCATGGTTGATATAAATGATTGAAGGCGTAGTTCATAAAGTAACATAATAATGGAAAATGTTGGTTACTTAGGCGGTGCCGCACCCGGCCAATTAAAGGAAAAAAGAATTGGGGGAATGACAGGTGGTATAGGAGCCAGTTCACAGATGGTGAAGTCATTGCTTGATGATGAACGCAGTGAACAAGTATGTATGCAAGGACAAGTTATGGAGAAATCATGGATGAACAGTCTGGGTTTCGTGGACTTGATGGTCTGTGGCAAGACCATTCCAGCTCTTGTGGACATAGGGGCCACTCATAACTTTATGATGACATGATTGGCAAGAGAGGTCGGACTGATGATCCTCCCATCGAACATGGAGGTCAAGGCAGTGAACTCTAGAGCTAAGGTGGTTGGTTTGGCACACGAAAGTGCCGGTGTAGATAAAAGACTGGACAGGTCAGTTGGACTTGACGGTGATGGAGATGAACTGTTACACAGTAATTTGTCACCGTTGGTCACCGTCCCTATTACCTTTGTTTTCGTACATTGGAGGACACATTTATGGACCTGTGACCAGTGACAGAACTTAAAAACACTTGCATTGGATTCCCCTGAGTACGAACTTCAAATTCCCTGAAGACACCTTTTGCAGATTATCCCTAAAAAGTTCCTTTTTCCCATTAGCACGGGTTCACAGTGTCTTACCCGCGCCAATGACTCAGTTCCTCAAAAGAGGGTGTGTCCATGGACGCTCTGTCATAGAGCAAAGCCCGCGCCACCTAAATTTGGTTATGATTTTTAGCCAGCGCGCACTCATATGTTTTTCCTCTTTGTTCATGGAGTTCTCTGAAGGAAAAATCCTCATGGAAGTGGTCGAGTGTCATCCTTTTATCCATGGCAACTAAGTTCAATGGCTATTCAGGGATAATGCTAATCTTCAGTAGGTGTCCTGATACAATGCATACTCCTTCCTCCTCCATCTATAAATGACTGTCCCCCTGCATTAAACCAACTAGTTTTTTTAGAGCTATTGTGAGTACTGAGATAATGCTGGAGTAATAGTGAGAAATTGAAAAGTATAGAGGGGTTATGCTGCCAAAATATTGAGAGAGAAGAGGTAACTTTGCAAGGCGTATTTAGCTACTTACCCATTCAGAGGAGGTTCAACATCAGAACCTTTGGTTGTAATCTCTCTTTGTTTTTACTCATTAATAGATGACTATCATTATGGTTCCACTCATGTGTCTTTTAATGGTATTTGAGTTATATCTTTTCTGACCGATATATAATTGCATATACTAGATTTTACGCTTGTGTTTGTATCGTTCTTTGCGTGTGCAGGTGTCCATTCACGGGAGCATGGGGATTGTGACCAGCCAGAGCGAAGGAACGGCAGCGGCGATTCTTCTACAACTACTAGTGTTGGATTCCAAGTAGACCATCATGATTGATCTCTGATTTATGCAATTAGGAACCTGCATGTTAGCGTTGTGTGATTGTTGCTAGACCCGTGTTGGGCTAATGGGGTCACCACTGTCCGCAGAGGGGATTTACCAGTTCAACAATTTGGCGACTCCACTGGGGAAAAGCTTGTTGTTTGTTTTTGTGTTGTTTGATTTGTAAACTGTAGACGGAGCCTGAAGCATGGGAAGATAGCCTTCGAAACACTATTTCTATGCAGTAGTGAAGTAGATGAATGCCACTTCAGTCAATCTCCGGTTTAGTTTACGAACTGAACAATTTCAACCTTGCCTTGCATGTCAATTTTTCTCTTGTTTACTAGCCTGAATAGCTTTCTGGGTTGAAGTTCTTATTGTTTCTTGCTTGCTGCCTTTTTTAGATACTGTAAACCAAGCCTGGAACTACCTGTTTTGTTTTGTTGCCTGGCAAACTTGATTAGTGCGATTTTTCTTTTGACAGTCGCGCTGGTTGGCGCCTGTTGCTCTCAGACAACCCGCGCCAATCTCTGTATATCTCGAATTGCAGTCTGACAATCACGCCAGACTGGTTAATTTTCTCAATTAACTTGTTTGTCAGCCTTTTAAGCTTGGATCTGTTTCTTTTTGCATCTTTTACACCTCCTGGAAGTTTGTTGGACTGTTATCTGACTGGTTTTTCTTCTCATCCTTCAGTTGTCCGCCTTTTTCTATCGATTTAATATCTTAGCCTTTGTGGCTTTTCATGTCGAGCCTTCTGTCGGATTTATGGTTTGTTGATCCAGTCGGTTTATTGGTTGTTTTCCACATCCCTCTGGTAGTTGTACAAGTTTTGCATTATATGCTGCAAGTAACTCACTTTTAGCTTGTTTATTTCTTGCCTGACTTCATTGGAACTTAGATTACATGGTTCTTTGAAGGTCTTGGTGTTTTCTTTGCTTTGATAGGTCATTTTTCATGTTTCAGAACTGGTTCTAGATTCCTTTGACTAGATTATCTGTTTAATGCATATCTCTTGAAATATGTTAAGTGCATCATACTATTTTCAAAGAAAAGAAAAAACAAAAAGATTTTTGCTTTTCATTAATTATCATTTTTGTTAATTTTTGCTTTTAAAAAAGAAAAAGAAAATTTTTTTCCTTTCTTGTTATTAGCTGCATTAGGATTTTTGTGATCGTTTTGTTTGTATGAAAAATCTCAACTCTTCTGTAGCTAGAATTCATTCAACGAAACGATACAATTTTCGCATATAGTTGCATTTAGAGAATTTCAAGAGACCACATACGGTAAGACCGAAAACTGAAACTTAATCAAAGATAAACCGTAAAATGAATTCAATGAACCTAACAACGCATTGAAACATAACGCTCACATTCTAGAGGTCTAGGTTAGATACGTGTTCCGACGTCTTTAAACCTAGTAGTTTATTGTTGAGTGGTTGGGTGATTCCTCCATGGTGAAACGGTAGGTGCCAGTACGGATTGTTCTCCCATGTACCGTCGAGTATATATTGGGAGACCCCTATAGGCCTGCAACCTTTGATCCATAGGAAGCCGAGTATGCTGCCCTACAAGCCGTAATGCACTGAACACTGTATTCGGGAAGATTGACTGCAGTACGAGAAGTCCTTCGTGTTTATCTGATTGCCAAGGTGTATATAACAGTTTTACGAATTGTTTGGCAAACCTTTTACCTAGTTCTCCAGAGTAGTCACTTTTGATCCTTTTCAGACTCTCTAAAAGAAAAGGTGTAAGTGAGCAGCTTGTCACTTCGTGCTCATTAAATAATCGAAGGAGACTAGAGTCATATTTTCGTCCTTTTCTCGACTCTTTAAAAATGAAAAGGTCAAGTTAAGTGTCTTAAAATCTATTTGGCCACGATCACATAACCCGGTTAAATTCTATTTGCGTTAGTCTGCGTAGGGACTGGTTTCGCTAGATTCCCTAGGATTTTTTGTGAAGTTTCATCCTGGAGGAGATACCAATCTCATATTCCGAGAGTCCGGTTGTGAGTCAAATTCTCCCTATTGTTCCAAGTAGACAACCGATTAGCTCTCATGCTCCAGGCGACGAGGATTACCAATTTTATACGAACCCCATTTGGGAACCTTCTCAAAATGGTATTCCTTTTTGGGAGTATACTTCTCCTCGGAAACCATTTCCTTCTAATATGGAAAATCCATCACCTACTACCACTGATGAATCCGGCGTGCCAGGGGACGAGATTCCTAGCACAATGGAGTCTACACATGTTAGTAGGATTGCTACTACTAGGGGACTGCCTCTTGGTTATAGAGCATTGCGTGATTTTATATCATCTCCTTTTCCGACCTCTATTTGGTCACCACCCGTCGTTTCCAATACAGAGCCTTCGACTCCACCACCTCGTAGTACAATTGTTACCTCGGTGACAAACCCTCCTATTATATCTGTGTCTTCTTCGACCCCTATTTTTAGCCGACCTTCGTCCTCTTTATTTGCAGGCTTTGATCCTACATCTAATGTCTCACTTGGGGGGCAGTATGATTAGTATCTACCACCCCTTGGTACTAGGACAAGTCAGCTATCAGTTGGAGAGATTTCAGTCCCACTGTCCATAGATTGGGGTTCTACCTCTTATCATGGTGGTCAAGCGTCGTATGCTAAACCTGAACAACCACACCAGCAAAATCTACAAGGACAATCCTTCCAAGGAAATCCTTTTGCTTCTAGTGGTCCCTTTTTTACTCCTCATACGCAACCTATTGGTAATCCAGGCCAGCCTTCCACTCAACAAGCTCAACCTGGTGTCCAGCAAGGTTCCCATACTGGACAAACTGGTCAATCGTTTGTTAATCTGAATCAACCTAACGTCCAGTATACCCAAGTTTCCGGCCAAGCTGCCCAAACAATTGGTCAACCAACTGTCCAGTATACTCAGTCTTGTGGACAAACTGGTCACCCTCACACACAACCATCTGGCATGATATGGCAACCCTCTGCTGCACAACAGCAACCTCAGTATCAGCAGGCAGGTCAAACTCAGTATCAGCAGGTAGGCCAACCTCAGTATCAGCAGGTAGCTCCACCCCAATACTAGCAAGGTTACCCTTCTGCCCAGATAGCTCAAGGTTATCCATCTACTGGCACTGCTCAACCTGGCACCTGGACCCAAGTTGGATACCAAAATCCGTCTGGTTCTCAAATGCAGGCTGGAGGTCAATTTCAAACGTTTTATCAAACTCAGCTTGGGTCTCAAACCCAATTTGGGGTTCCACCCCACTATGGTTACCAGCAACCTCAAGGCCAACCTTTGTTTTCTCCTTACCAAAATTATCAACAGCCACATGCTACTTTTGCAACATCGTTTGGTAATCCATACGCTGGGGGGAAAAACACAAACCCCTACGGCCAACACACTATGGGGGAAAATCCGTCAGGACAAGGTCCTTGGGGGCCACCACCACCTGGTTGGAACCCCAGTGTTCCATCATTCCAGCAGCCTCAGATGTCATTTAATCCTCAGTTACCATTTTTAGCGACTTTAGAGTTACCGGATGTGTCCAAACTGACTAATGATCCTATCCTTCATAATCCTTATTGGCCTCCGGTTCCCACCAAAATTCCTGGTGATTGCCCGAAATTCGATGGTAAAGCTAATGAAGATCCACAAGCTCATGTCATGACTTATCATCTATGGTGCTCATCTAATTCATGGCTTGATGATTCGATTTGGCTTCGCCTCTTTCAAAGGACTCTCACTGGCTCCGCTTCTAAATGGTATATTGAACTAAATCGCGGATCCTTTCAGGATTTCAACTCGTTGGCTATCGAATTTCTTACTCATTTTCAGTTGCCCATTCTTTATGAAACGAGCACGCACCTCCTTACGTCCTTACGACAATCAACCGCTACGCACATCTCTGATCACATTCATGAATGGAGACGACGTAGATGTATGATTAAATTTTGGATTCCCGACCAACTTCTTACGGATTGGTTCACGACTTCGTTCATCCCTCCAATAGCTCGGGATATTGCTATGGGAGCGTGTGTTACTGAAGAGCAAGCTATCGCGCGTGCTCGATACCTTGACTTAGTTTATTCTCAGTCAGGTACATTATATGATTATTTGCCTGCTGCCCCTAGACCTAGAACATCCAAAGCCCCGCCAACACCTACAGTTGACGGAATTATCGGGTCTGTGAGTTCATCCTCCAAGAAAAATTCCGCAAACCCTGGGAAGCAGAAACCAAATGCTCCAAATGAAAACACTTCCCAAGTTACACCTCCTTCTAAATCTACCTCCGAGGTTAATGTCGTTCAGTCAACCAAGACAGACAAAACCTCTAAATCAAAATAGAAAGAGAAAGGGAAAAATAAGTCGGAACAACCTAAGTAGGAACAACATAAACCTCAATCTGAGGAGAGTGCCAAACTCAAACCCAAGTATCCTTGTCTTATCTGTGATGAGGATCACTATACCAAGGACTGCCCTCAGTGGTCTGAAGTTAGTCGTTTGTTGAAAGGCGCTCCTGGGGTCCCTGCGGTGCTTAAAGAACCCTTTCCTTCACAGCAAACTCAAATGGTCGCTGACCCCTCTCAACCTCCCTCTTCCTTCGGTTCCCAAGTGTTTCTGGCAGGGACGGTCCCTGTTAATATCAGTACTCGAACAAAATATTATCCGTCTGCCAGTAAGGAGCCTGAGGTCGCCCCCAGTGCTCCTCCGTTCAGCTCAGGCCCTCTCCACATCGAGAAACCTAGTACTGAAGCGCCTATCCGACCCCCTCCAAAAGGAGTACTCCAGAAATCTTCTTACAACCCAAATTCCCGTGCTGCTCAGCACTATAATATTGTTGAGGATTTAGCCCAGACTCTGTCGGCTATGTCCACCTTAGAAGTTCTCCAGAGCTGCCCCTCTCAGAGGAAGTCCTTTCTATCCGCTATCGGCGGCATAGATCTGGCAGATTCGGATTTGATTACATTCGACTTAGACCACCATAATCAGAGACTGCCTCCCCAAATTCCCTTTCTCATACAGGTTGTTATTGATAAGAAAACTATCCATCACACAGTCATTGATGAAGGTGCTTCAACTTGCATCATGTCTGTTGCCTGTTGGAAAGCTATGGGTTCTCCAACGTTGAGTCAGTCTCCCACAACCTTGGAAGCTTTTGATGGAAGAGCATCCCGTCCTTATGGTATTCTCCCACGTTTACTCATTTCTTTGGAAGTAAAAATGGTCGAGATGGAATTTGAAGTCATTGATGCTACTCTAACCTACAACCTCCTTCTCGGACGCAGCTGGATTTATGCAATGCAGGCTGTTGCTTCATCTTACTTTCGTATCATTCACTTCCCTCACCAAGGGAAGATTCTTACGGTCGACCAGCTAAATTTTTTCGCTTCCTCTTCGGAAGGAACTATTCTTTTTGTGGAGCATACCACCAAATCATTTGAGAGTCTTGGTCACGGGCTTTTTAAAGATCCTTCCCTTATGGGTGTTTTTCCAGCCCCGCCTCCAAATGTCTCTTCCGTCAATATGATTTCTACTTGTCTTGATCCATGGATTGTTCCTCCCATCGACCAAGTAGATTCATGGGGCGACAAGATGCCGTTGAGTCTAGACGAACTCAACTATGATGAAATCGTAGCTGCATCGGCTCCTTCTTCTGAACTTGCTCTCTCTAGCAAGGTTTTTCACACGTTTACTCCATCCCTTGGGATTGTAGATCAAACTTCTTCGGACCCTTTAAAAGAAATATTCTCTTCCGATGAATCCATTATAGAGACGATGTCTCTCGAGGAACCTCCTTGGCATGCTACCCATCATCGTTCCTCGTTGCTCTCTGTCCCTCGGGATGAGCCAAATCCTATTCAACGGTTTGCTCCTTGTTACCCATTCCGATTCCTTCAGCCACCTATTCAAGTTTACCAAACTTCTTCTGAAGGTAATTTGGAAAACATTACGCAAACCCAGCCCATCGACATCTCTATCAAACCCGGGATTGTCGAACACGTTCATATCGGAGTCACTTGTACTCCGGAGGAGATTCAACTTTATTCGAACCTTTTTCCCGAATTTTGTGATGTTTTTGCTTGGTCCTATGAAGAAATGCCCGGCATTGATCCTAGCATCGTGGTACACGAAATCATCACGTACCCCGGTGTTAAGCCTGTTCGCCAACGTTTACGTCAAGTACACCCTCGAAAGGCTGCAGCAATCAAAGCCAAAATAGAAAAACTTCTTAAAGTTGGTTTTATTTATCCTATCCCGCTCACAGCTTGGGTTTCTAATATTGTACCTATCACTAAAAAACAGGGAACTATCCGCGTTTGTGTTGATTATCGTGATATCAATTAGGCCTGTCCAAAAGATAATTTCCCCACACTGTTCATTGATCAGATTATTGACGAGTGTGCGGGAAGCAAGATGTACTCTTTTATGGACGGTTTTTCTGGTTACAACCAAATCAATATTTCTCCCGCTGATCAACACAAAACTGCTTTTATCTGTCCGTGGGGTACCTTTGCTTATAAGAAGCTCCCTTTCGGTCTCAAAAATGCCGGCGCTACCTTCCAACGTGCAACATCCTACACTTTTCATGACATACGGCACATTGTACAACCCTACCTGGATGATCTTCCAGCTCACTCAGCCAAGCGTTAGGACCACCCTACTCATCTTCGCGAGATATTGCTTCGCTGTCGACACTACCACATCAGGCTAAATCCTCATAAGTGTGTCTTCTGCGTAGAATCGGGTCAACTTCTCAGATTTGTCAGCTCCCAAGAGGGCATCCACCTGGATCCCCTCAAAGTCGAAGCCATTTTGAATCTCCTTCCCCCGGCTACCTTACAACAACTGCAAAGTTTGCAAGGAAAAGAAAATTTCTTACGTCGTTTCATTCCGAACTATGCCGAGGTGGCTAAAGGTTTTACACGATTGCTTAAAAAGGATGTCCCTTTTCATTGGGATACTGTGGCTCAAGAATCTTTTGAGCGACTCAAGGGCCTCCTTGTTTCTGCTCCATTGCTTCGCCCTCCAAACTATCATCGTGATTACATCCTGTATTTAGCTGCCGCCGACACCACTATTGGCATGGTTCTAGTTGAAACTGATGATGATGACACTGAGCATGTCATTTATTATCTCAATAGAAACCTCTTAGATACAGAAACTTGATATGCATATGTCAAGAAGTTGGCATTGGCCTCCGTTTGCGTTGTCCAACATTTCCGTCATTATATTCTGCTGCGCACTACTACGATGATTTCTGATTGCAACCCCATGACGTATATCTTGTCACGCCAGTTGCTGGGGGGCAAATACTCAAAGTGGATTGTCATCCTCCAAGATTTTGACTTGGAGTTCGCTACCTCCAAGTCCAAGAAATCACTGGTTTTTGCTGAATTAATTTGCTCTTTGCCATCTTCTTCTTTGCCATCTCACACCGAAGATCACATTCCGGATGAGACTTTGTTTCTCATCAGCACCCTCGACCCCTGGTATGGTGACATTCTTACGTATTTGCAAACTTCCTCTTTCCACCTGGGTACTTCCAAAGACGCTCGGCGAAGGATTCGACATCAATCTCAACCCTATCGTATCATTGGGGATACTTTATATCGCCTCGGTGCCGACTCTATTATCCGTCGTTGTCTTACTCATGAGGAAGCTGAGAGAGTCTTGAATGACTGCCACTCAGGTGGTTGTGGTGGTCACATGTCCGGATATGCTACCGCTCAAAAAATTCTCCGTGATGGCTATTTTTGGCCTTCCATCTTCAAGGATTGCATTCTTGCAGTCCGTTCCTGTCATGAGTGCCAAATTTTCCAACGGAACATGTGGGCACCCCCTACTCCTTTGCACCCTGTTTTTACTGTCGACCCTTTTGCCAAATGGGGCATTGATTATGTCACCTGTAACCCTCGCTCGGCCGGGGGGCATGGGATCATTATCGTTGCCGTCGATTATTTTACTAAATGGGCCGAGGCGATGCCTACATTGAATGAAGATGGTCACACAACGGCACAACTTTTGTTTAATCATGTTATTTCGCGATTCGGCGTCCCTCAAGCCATCGTCACTGATCACGGAAAGCATTTCCGCAATCATATGATGACAGAACTGACAACCCAGCTAGGCTTAAAGCACGATAGTTCTACTCCGTACTACCCTCAATCCAATGGCCAAGTTGAAGCGATCAACAAGATCTTGGTTACAATGCTTCAGTGCACCGTTGGCGTGCACAAGTCTAATTGGCATTTGATGTTGTTCCCTACTTTGTGGGCTTACCGAACTTTCGTGAAGGATGCCACTGGTTTCACTCCATTTCAACTAGTCTATGGACTAGAGGCTACCCTTCCAATCGAGTGTGAAATCCCTTCATTAAAATTAGCCGTCGAGCTACTTCCTAACACTACCCCATTAGAAGAACGTCTCCTTTATCTGGAGCGTTTAGATGAGACTCGTCACCTAGCTAATTTGGCCATCGAAACACAGAAGAGGCAAGTCAAATCTCACTTTTACCAGGCTGTTCGTCCACGTTCTTTCAATGAGGGGGACTTAGTTCTGCTATATGATCAGGAAAACGATAAGGTAGGACCAGGAAAGCTCGAATCCATGTGGCTAGGCCCTTATATTGTCAAGAAAGTTTTGGAAAAAGGAGCCTACGAGTTAATTGATTATGAAGGAAATCCTCTCGCGCAGCCCCGCAATGGGCTGTATTTGAAAAAGTACTATGCGTGATGCTATTACGCTTATTTTTGTATATACATGTACTCTAGCAAGTGTCTTGTGTATGTGTGTTTAGAATTTTTAGACTCGATTGTCGCTTATCGCTTATTGTGTCTTTCGCTTCTTGTGCAGATGTCTAATACGCCTTATATTGGTTTCGCTGATGGTGCCTGTCGCAGTACTCGTAACTTATCCTCTGCGGCATGGGTGATCTATGATCCTCATGGTGAGCTAATAGATCTTCAAGGTGTCTGTTTGGGTCGTACCACAAATAATGGCACCGAATATTGTGCCGTAATCGAGCTCCTCACTGAAGCAATTAATCTTGGTATTCGGGCATTAGTGGTAAACCTGGATTCTCAACTTGTCGTCCTCCAGCTCAATAGGCATTATTCCATCAGAGACCATCATATTCTAAGGTTATATTTACGTGTAATATTGTTAGAGAAGAATTTTGAGTTTATTACATATCAACATATTCCACGACAATTGAACACATTATCTGATGCATTGGCTAATCATGTATTAGATAGACATTTGCGAAATTTGTAAATAAAACATTATACAAGAAAGCACATGAAAACACAATAAGAAACGATAATCATATGTATATATATATGTGTGAGTCAAAATATTCGCGCCCCACGCGTTACAAAAAATAATACATGTCCAAAGTCTATACAGCCACTGACAGCGTACTCCTCAAAAAATATGCAAAAATGAAACCTAGGCGTCTAAGCACGGTTATGTTCGTGATAGCATGTCACCGCTCGCACCAAACGTCTCAATAGACGATGGACATGAGTAGACACTCCCACCGTGTGCCTCTGATAAGCTATAGGTACATCCGCCAATCTATCGTAGTATGGAATACCTCGAGTGAGTACCTCGAGGTTTTGCACGAGATCATCCTCACCCTCTATCTGAGGATCTACTGCGGGTTGTGCTCTGCGCACATTGTGGGGCAAGTCAGCTGGTCGCTCTGCGCCAACATCTGTATACATATATGGACGCTGTAAGAAATAAGCCATGTATTAACAAAAAAAATTAAATACATAAAAAACATTAAAAACAAAGAGTTCTTACCCAGCTCTTCATCCCAATCCTCTCCATCAGGTAGAGGGAGATCGGGATCTCCGGTGAAATCCGTGCCCGCATAGGGCCAGTCTTCTATGACAATCATCTGGTGTCGGAGCCAGATAAAGAACTCGGGCTTCCAGGACATCTGTTGGCCCCCTCCTCCTCTGGGCATAAGTTCTGCCCATCGATGCAATCTCGGTTCCCTCAGCACTGGATCTGCTACTATCCCTCTAGGTACCCGGAAAATCGACAACCACTCTAGAAAGAAGGTCACAATGATCGACCCATAACCAAACTATTTGTTTCCATCCCTCTTACACTTGGTAAGCTGTCGTTTAATGTTGGTCGTCACCGCCGTGGCCCAATCAAACATTGTCGGATTGAGACACTCAGCGGCTAGCAGCCAATGATTTTTTCTGGCCTCATGGGGTGCCTGTATCCCTGCTGCCCAGGTAATGGTAAACAAAATGACTCGTAGAACCAAGCTGGGTATCGTGTTCATATCTATCTTCTTGTTGTTTTGTCCAAATCGTGCCCCAGGACACAATCTTCCCTTCACCTCCTCGATCTTCTCCCCAGAAGGTCGACTTCCTGTCAAAATAGGACGTGCACCTCGCTGTGATAACCCAGTGATGAAATAGACATCGGAAAAATCCAACTCCAATGTCTGATCCTTCAGGCGAAATACCTGATCCTCTACATCCCAAGCATCTACTATGAAGCGTAGTAGCTCAAGTTTTGCGTGTAGGTATGATGTATGAAAGAACTTTTTCAATCCGCAGTCTCTTAAAGCATTCATGCAGTCATCATCCCCCAAAGCCAGGGCATCAACTTCATCATGCTCTCGTTCCTTCCATTCTAGCACCATTTTTAGCGAAATCCTGCAATCAAAGGTCAAATTTCAATTGTTAGATAATTATTGAAAAATAAATTGAAAGAATTTTGCAAATTTAATGGTCCAATTTGGTGAAAAAATGGATCGCGCGGTTGGCGCGACTGTTTCTAAAATAGTCGCGTTAATGGCGTGACCCCTATAGGGAAAAATTGCCATTGGCGCGATCCCGTGCTGGAAACCCGCGCCAATGGCGCAACCCTAAAAATTTGCAAATCCCTTTGTAGGGAGCTGAAATATGGATAAAAACTTGACAAAATGGAATTAAAATAAAGCTAGGGATGAGGCCTCTTACCTGTTGCAGACGACGACTCTAATGGTCTCCTGGATCGATCACAATCAGCAGCTGAACTTTGCACTAAAAACCCTCCAACAGTGAACTCACAAGGTAAAAAGTGAAAAGTAAATTTATTTTTTACTTTTTTACTATTTATAACACTATTATGACCTAAAAATACATTAGAAATGATATTTTTGAGCAGTTTTAGGATATTTTTGTGTCGAAATGGGTTTTACGCAGTTTTTTGAATGATGACAGGGTTTGGTGCAATTCAAACGAGCTTCTTTTTAACCTTTTCAAGCTCGGTAAAACATGAGAAAATGTTACTTATGGTTTTCTTTCAGCTCTTTTCCTGACCTTTTAAAGAGGAAAAGATCGCCGAGTTATCCCTCTTGGCTCGTTAAATGTTACTAAGGGGCGGTCGTTTTAAGTTCTTTTATCGACCGTTAAAATATAAAAAAGATTACCAGGTTTTTGTCGTTTCAAACTCGTTAATGGTTATGAAATGACGTGATTTTGATCGCTTTTCTACTTTTTTAGGTCGAAATCACTGTTCATGAAAAGTACTCCTCGGTCGTAATGACCGGGCGGTTCTTTCGGGCATCATTTTATACTTTTTTGGGCTCGGGAGACACAACTTTACGAAAAGGGACCTCTGGAGTTTTCTTTTCTGTGTCTTTTTCAAACTCTCTAAACATGAAAAAGACTCCAAGTTTTACCTGTGTCGGACTCGTTAAACCGTGACGACATTGGACTCGTCGTTATGACGAGATTCGAGCTTCTCCTTCCTAGGTATCGTTAAACTTTTACTAGGTTGGATTCGACCGAAGGTCGAACTTATACCACAAGAATATGCTATCCCCATCAAGCTTGTTAAAAATAATTGGGGTACTCGCCAGAAATGGCGGGGGAAAAAGAAAATTTTGGAACCGTAATTATCGTCGTGTCGGCAGTATGTCGCTCTTGAACATGGCACTTCTCTGCTTTTGTGTCAGGGTGGGGATATCTCATCTTGTTTTTTCACTTTCCTCCGTGGGTTTGGGTAATCCTATTTGACCTCTCATCTGCTCATTGCCTCGTCATCATGACCTCTGATCCATTGACGTCAAATACTGCCAACTCCATTGTCGTGCCGCCAATATGTTCAAGAGAAGTTGACCTCTGAAAGAAACCACCTATGTTTGATAGTTCATGAATCTTATTTCACAAACATTGTCTCTGCCCGTCTAGTGTCGATGATGTGGGAAACATTACGGCCCACCTTCGACGAAGATCACTTCCTTTCGACTTCAGCTCATTATCCAGGAAAGTGACCTAGAGACTCCCTTCTGGTACCTTGGAGCCTGCATGCCTCAATGGCAGGTTTTTCATGTTCGACGTGAGGTTTTCATCATTAGACTCCGATCGGATGACTCTACGGGTGTTTGACATCGACTCATTCATTCACACGCCGTAGACTGTACCTATAGTACCTTGAGCACCATTGTCATTATTGGTGGTACCTCTTGAGTCTGTTAAAAACTTTCATCATTGGCTGGTAATCAGACGATGTTCATGCATGTTCAACTTCAGCTTACATTTTCACATGCTTGAACTTGTACTTATGTTTGGGTCGAGGTGGAGCGCAAGACCCTGGATTGTGTCTGTTGTAATCCAAGTGTGATTTTGATACATGTCTCTTTCACTGGATGGCTGTGACCATACCTGAGTCAATTCATTGATCCTAACCAGATGGCTGCGTCCATACTACGGATCTTGATCATCATGTACTCTTATGGATGGATGCGACCATGCCACATATATCATGTATTTGAACTATCATACTGTATCTCTCAATGCAGATTCTTGGCGGCAGCTATATATGTTCTTGTAAAGCACTTCATATCACCCTCTCTCCCTCTGGTTCATGCTTTGGGGGCATCTGTTACGCAGTAGATTTGTCACCGTTGGTATCACGGATCGCTCCATGTTACCTTTTTCGCACATTGGGAGGAACATTTCATGGACTGTGCCACGGACACAACTTAAAAACAGCTTGCATTGGATTCTCCCTGAGTAGCGAACTTCAAATTCCCTTAAGACTTTTGCAGATTAGCCTAAAAGTGCCCTTTTTCCATTAGCACGGTTCACAGTTGTTTACCCATGCAATGGGATCAGTCCTCAAAAGGGCGCGCCATTGGACGCTCTGTAGTACGAGCAAAATTCCTCGCACCTAAATTTGGTTCTGATTTTTAGCCAGCGCGCATCAATGTTTTTTCCCTCTTTGTTCATCGGAGTTCTGAGGGAAAATCTCATGGAAGTGGTCGAGTGTCATCTTTTATCATTGACAACCAAGTTCCATGGCTACTTCTGGGATAATGCTAAATCTTCAGTAGGGGTCCTGATACAATGCATACTCCTTCCTCCTCCATCTATAAATGACTGTCCCCCTGCATTAAATCAACTAGTTTTTGCTAGAGCTAGTGTGAGTACTGAGATTATGCTGGAGTGATAGTGAGAATTGATAACTATAGAGGGGTTATGCTGCCAAAATATCGAGAGAGAATAGTCACTTTGCAAGGCATATTTAGCTGTTGGCCAAGTCAGAGGAGGTTCAACGTCAGAACCTTTGGTTGTAATCTTTCTCTGTTTT
>APFE031102331.1:0-18311 GCA_000404065.3 Pinus taeda | reverse complement strand
CTCTCCTCTTAATCTCAAATAGGAAGTCTTGATTTCACTAGCATTTACCCTCAAAAGTTCAGCTTCTAACCTCCCCAGCCACTAACCCAATGCCTCAATCTATAGTGCAATGGAGATCAGTTACTAGGTCCTCCTTCAAAGGGATAGAATCCTCCTTTGAAGGGATAGCTCCTCCTAACAAGGGATTAGCTCCTCCTCTTATGGGATGCATGAACCACTTTGGAGCGAACAATCCACATCAAAATTCCTTCTAGAAAACTCTAGAATTAACCCAAAGTGAGTTTTTTAAGATAAAAATTGCGCCTTTTGACTTTCACAGGGGAACGCACCCTCCCCTTTACATACAGAGTGTATAAGTACGCAGATATCCTGAACAAAAGGTGCGGGCCCGCAGGCAAAAGTGAGAGAAAGTGCGGAACCAGAGTTACATTGCTTTTTTGATGTCTTTCTCTCATTTCTAAAGCTTGCTTTGAAGAGCTGAGGTTTAAGACTTGCTTAGGAAGCTGGTATAGGTGATGATAGGCCTACACCAACTGCAAATAATCAAGGTGATGATATTTTTGTGTAACACCCCTCCCTCCCCAAAGGGGTTCCGCTCGAAGGAACGGATTTTAGCCGCATCCCCTCTATGAAATTTGAGGATTGGGACCTCGTAGATACTGAGAAGTTTCCTCATTTGGAAACTAGCAAATTGATGGAACGAAGCACAGAGGGGGCCGTCACAACACTACAGTCGAAGGAAGCACTGTGAAAGGTATAGGAGGCTGGGCTACTTCACCTCCTGTCCATTCCACATTTTCATCGACCCCCAATCACAATATTGGTCATCAGGCAATTTCTCTGCCTACTGCACGATGGGTACTTATGGCTCAAAAAACCCATCCCCATCATAGTGGAACTCATTCATAAGATCTCTCAGCTTCCTTATGAGAGAAGAGACCCCACAGAAATAGTGGGCACAGGTGGTGACTTGACGATTACAGAAAATATGAAAAAGAAATACAAATTGGAGAAAACGTAGAGAGGGTATCTTATCACTAGCATTCAGAACATAGGGGTTTGCATTGCTACCCAATTGCTGGCTGGGAAGGTAAGAGAAAGTGTTGAGGCAGCGAGGGCAATGGTCATCGCATTAGCTGAGTAATGCATGGAGGGGGTACGATTTAATTGGGTGTAGTTCATCCGCGACGAATTCCTAACGAATTGCAGGGAGGCTTAGGAGGAGGGTAAGACCTTCCACTATGTGTGGTTACTCTTATCCATACTATTGGTTACAACTGAATTGCCTAAAGATAGTTAGTTTCCTCCCTTTGACCAGGATTGGCCAGAGGTAGCTAGATACACGTCACTATGGGCAACAAAGGATGCCGATAGAATCCGCGAAGTCAAGATTTTCTGGATACTAATGGATGCAAGCAAACGACAATGGATCAACCAACAACCTTGCTTAACTACCGAAGTTTATGACAGTGTGAAAATCATTGCTGACTTTAAGACAAATATGCACCATGTATATATCAGGGCACGCAAGGATCCTAAGTAGACATGGACCACGCTTTTGTTCATCGCTATTGATGATGTTGTTTACGTAGTGCTTGATACCTGGCCACTAGAATGGCATGGACCAGATGCAGTAGGATGTGATGAGACTGCAATCCAAAAGCAGAAGTCTACCACCAAATCCCTAACATAGCAGAAGCAAAATGAATAGCTCGCTAAGGAAGTATGGGTGTCTCGAGAAGCAGCGTGGTCTGCCATAGACAAGGCGAAAATAGGAGAGGCTGCTACAACAAAAGACGACAGTGGCACACATGTAACTACAGAGTCGGAAATGGATACTGTGATAGACAGCGGGGAGTCTAACACCACTGGGGCACCCTTAAAACGACCGTGTGTAGCAGAGTAGACAAGTCGAGGAAGAAGGCCAAGGCATCCAAGCTGGATGCAGATCCTATCACATTGACTGAGGGTGACCTAGGTGACATTGCGGATATAGTGTGCGAGGCTACCAGGGAGGCACTTAATGAAGCCATGACAGAGCAACATATTATGTTGGGGCACTCAGGATGCAGTTGCAGGAACTTCAAACAAGGGTCCCACAACTGACTGTGATAGATGCCCATTGAGCTACGGGTATGGCCGCGACCGAGCAGCTGCTACAGGCCAAAATGGCTAATACCATCACACTTCCAGTCAGAGCATTGACAGTAGATAACGCAAAATATTGAGCCATGGTAGGCTGAATTTTGGGACTTCGAATAAACTTGGCTACCCTTTCGCAAGAGGTTTTATGCTAACTACAGGATGGTGCAATGATGGAGCTCCGCGCAAGTGAAGGCCACGCGGTACAACTACTCAGTGAGAACCGAATTACATCGAGTAGTTGAGCCTCCAAAGAGATGAAGCAGTAGTCACGATGATTGTGTTGGGGTCTGTTGGGTAGCAGAGGGTTCGCGTAATGGTTTTGGGGCTCAAAGCCCACAATTTTTGGGTAAAAGTATGGTAAAATCTCTGCGAAGTGCACAAAGCGTGAATTGTAATGAGTCAAGTCAAAGGGTTTTCCACCCGAAAATAATGTAAGAAAAGAGAAAGTGAGTTGGCCTGCCCATGGTCCGCGAACCATGGAAATGTATAAATAGAGAAAGGCTCTATGGTTAGAAGTTAGTTTTTTGGTTTTGATCTTGAAGGTTATGGGTTTATGAAGGCAATATTCTCTCTACATTTGTAAGTTCGAGTCAAGGGTGTTGGTAGATAGATAGAGGCTCTGCAGCTGTGTGCACTAAGGCCTGGTAGAGTCCGCAACTGTGTGTGTAGACCCCTACAACTGAGTGCGTAGGGCAGATCTAGTTGTATTGATAGAAGATAAATAAAGATAAGAATTTCTGAATCATTGTGTGCTTTATCATGAATCTGTCTGTTGTTTATGTTCTAAATTTATGCACTGTCTTTAAGAATTGTGATTGCACGCATTGGGATTTATTGTTAAATGTTTGCTTAAAAACTGTAAGAAGAAGATCAGATCTATAATAATATCCTTAACAAAAAAGTGCATATGTACGGATCTACGCGGAAGCCCGACAGTGTACAAAGTGGCGCGAGACTGCAAAATGGTTCGCGACCCCTCTAGACCACATCAAGACATCCCAAGTGTGTGGAAATTTGCTTCCAGCACCCTCCCCTACTACCTCGGGTGAGACTTCAGTCTGCGCTCCATGGACTGTTGCTGAAAGGGCTGGTAGTGCGGGATTTGTTTGGCTAATAACTCTTTCGAACCTGGGTCAGGCCCCAACAAGCCAACAATAGTTCATTATCACCATGACTAAGCATTTGCCTCGAGGGGTAGAGGCACAACCTATGAAGGGTTGCACAGGCGCGATTGCTGCGAAGTTTCTCTTTGAGTATGTACTAATGCAATTTGGGTGTCCAAATATTTTGATGAGTGATCATGGTACGCACTTTCTGAACGAAACGATCATTGCACTGATGGAGGGATTTTAGGTATATCACTAGAAAGCCACACCTTATCACCCACAGGCTAATGAGATTGTGGAAGCATTCAATAAGGTAATGGAGAATGTGCTGACCAAGGTTTGCAATGCTCAACGAAGTGATTGGGACCTGCACATACCCGCAGTACTATGGGCCTATTGAACGACGTGCAAAAGGTTGACTGGACAGACACCCTTTAGGCTTGTATATGGTGTTGAATCAGTAATGCCCATGGAATACATTGTGCCTAGTCTACGGATAAGGAAACTCACAGGTATGATAAATTGCAGAGCCTTGGAAGAGAGGCTTGCGCAACTTGCTGAGCTTGAGGAAGAAAGATTTCTGGATGGATTTCACCAACAGGTCAAAAAGTAGCATGAAAAAGCATGGCATGGTCGAGACATTAAGCTGGGTACCTTTAAGGTAAATGATCTGGTTTTGTTATATGACAACAAGTTTGATAAATTTCCAGGGAAATTCAGAATGCACTGGCTAGGGCCCTATGTCATTAAGGAGATTACCGACAGTGGAGTAGTTCAGTTGGTTAAATTGAAAGGAGATCCCTTCCCAGGAAAGGTGAATGGTAGCTGATTGAAGCCATACACCGGTGATCGGGCCAGGGGACTATATGAAGGTAGCATAGTCTTAGCGCCCCAAGCAACTAAAAGGAGACACGAGACTATAAACTACATTGCTTGGGTTGGGGAACTGCGTGATTGGAGGATTGTGTGGAATGAGGAGATGTCACAGGGTTCGCGACAACACAGAGTGAGTTGCGCTACTCAGGGATAAATCGCACAGGTCAGCCAGAAAGTGATCGTTAAAGTCACTATTCATGATTTGATGATAAGAATGCAGCCAAATGGAGCGGGAAACCGACATTTAAGACAAAATTTATGGGTAAGATCCTTGGAAATCCAATGAAAATCCCACATTAATGAACAAAATGTGGGGGGAATGATCGGATTTGCATTCAAAATGGCCTATAAATTACAGGTGCAGGCCCAACAAAAAAACACTTGGCGTTTTGAACATTGAGTTGGTGAGCTCTTAGATGTGCATGACCCACGCATTCTTCGAAGAATTGCTTGACTACCTAGTGTTTGATCGATTTCCAGAGTCAAACCACAATTTCATCGTGATTTTATCCCAGGATCCAAAGCTATGGATGTTGAAGCAGAGAGTGTAGAAGGTGCTATACCAGAGGTTATTATGGAGGCAGAGGGAGCTACTCCATAGGTTGTAGAGGTACTAGCCAAAGTTCCCAAGTCACCACGAATTCCTAGACCGAAGCCTACCCCTACCAAGGAGAGTGCGTAGGATAAGAAGGGCAAGCATGCTATTATATTGGTGTGCATGTCGCCTAGAAGAAACCTAGCTAAGGACAAGTCCACCGCACAGGGAAAGGGAAAAACTATTAACTTGGATCCAGAGGAGGAAGAGATTGAGGACATCCTGAAGGATGATGAGGATTTGGGGGTGGAAGTGGAGGACATTGAAGTCAAGGGTTTTGACCCTGGCACTAAGTTGTCCAAATACGTCCTTCAGCGCAAAGGCAAGACCAAGGTGCCAAAGGACATTGACGAAAGCAAGGTCACCTTGCACATACCTTTGCTGTCAGATGAGATTGTCTTTTAAGGAATGCGCTTGGGGCAGGTTTCGCTGTTAAAACTAGAATATTGGGCCTTAGCTGACACTTAGAAGTTCCCTCACTTAGTGACTGAACATCTAATGTACCACATTGTTCACACAACCATCGGGATGACTGCATTGGAACCACGAAAGTGGCTTAGGGGTGTAGACAAGGTAGGTCTGCTCAAATAAAGCATAGTGATTCCGAATTAAGTCATTAGGGGGCTTTTCACGGCTGAAAAATGTGTAGCTTAGGTGACTCGTCGCCTCTCGCCCCAAATGAGATCAATGAATCAATAAGGTTATATATACCAGAATTGGTGTTCAGAATTTGTTATGGCAACTACGATCTATATAGACCCTGAACAGCTTAGGGATAACCTTCCTTCATGCATGAATTTGTTACGGCAACTACGATCGATCTATACTACATTCTGTCTGTCACTAAAGATCGATCGTAGTTGCCTTCCCGGGGCTAAAAATAGGTAGGATAACCTACACACAATCAGACACCCATTACGTTATTGGTCATCAAGCAACTACTATGATTGGTGCACGATGGATGTCTGTAGCTGGAGGAGCCGATACCCATCACTGACAGGTTGATCCATAGGATCACACGGCTACCCTATATAGGGGAGAATCTGGCCATGATGTTTGGTGGAAAAGGTGGCGAATAGGCCCTCGCGGAGGCCATGAAGGAGAAATTAAATCTCGTGAAAATGCCGCGAGGCTATGCCATCTCGAGTATCTATGATCCTGCGGTCAAGGTGGCCACGCAGATTTTGGTAGGAAAAGTTATGAGGAAGTGTCATGCAGATGAAGTGCTGGCACTAGTCATCGCTATAGTGGCCCAATGCGCTGAAGGATTCTAGTTTAATTGGGCATGGTATCTCTGTGGTGAGTTCCTTGCGAACTGTCGCGAGGCATAGGAACTAAGCAAGACCTTCCACTATGCATGGATCTTGTTGTCCATTGTGTTGGTAGCCTGGGAGCTACCGAAAGATAGTCAATTCCCCTCAGTTGCACTGGACTTGCGAGAGGTAGTGAAGTACGCTTCGCTGTGGGCAACCAAGGATGCTTAGCGCATAAAGGATAACGAGATCTTCTGGATTTTGATGGAAATGAATATATGCATGGCTATCAATCACAAACCATGATTGCCACCTACCGTGTTTGCCAAACTGCAGGAGTATGTGGAGTTCAAGGTAGACTTTCAGTGCATATAGATTAGGGCACAAAAGAACCCTAAGTAGAAGTGGCATGACTTGCCTTACTTGGCAACGAATGATGCGATTGATTTAGTTCTTGATTGCTGGTTGATAGAGCACGACCTCAGACTTGGTGGTGGGGTCGAGCAAGTCCAACACGTAGTGCAAAAAGGAGGATTCCAAGCTCAAGATGGCACAGTTGGACGAGAAGAGGAAGAAGGAGGCCGCTGACAAGGCCCAAGAAGAGCGCAATGCCATATAGTAGGTGGAAAAGTAAACAGGTGGAATAGATCGTGGCTATGACAAACGTGCGAGGTCACCTTTGCCCAAAACAGAGGAAGAAATGGACGAGCAAACATAGCAGTAGGGAGCAGACCCACAGATGGTGTCATACCGCATCAAACATCCAAGAGAACAAGAAAAAGTTGGGCTGTGAAAGAAATCGAAGGCCAGTAAGATGTCACTGGACCTAATCACCCTAAAAGTTCGAGATTTGAATGACATTGGAGACACAATGCGGGATGTCACCGTGGAGGTACTGCAGCAGTTCAAGAAGAAACAACAAAAACTATTAGGGGCCATCCATATGGGTCTGCATGAGCTTCAGATCTGTGCATCATAGGCTAGCAGGGTGTCCACCAACCTCTCTATCGGTACTTCAGCTGCTGCCGAGATACTGTGTGCGGAGGACTCCCGAGCGATAGCACTACCGGATGGAGCACTGACCACAGAAAATGAAGCTAACATGCCCACTATCAATGCCCTCAAGGGAGTGGGGTTGAACTTGGCAGCACTTCTTGACGAGTAGCTCCACCTACTATAGGATGGAGTGATCATAGAGCTGAGGGCCCACAAACAACGTGTTGTGCAGGTGATTAGTGAATAACAGATTAATAATGTGCAGTTGGCCCTACATTGAGATTCTACCATCGCTACTGTGACCAAGGTAAATAATTGAAACAAGTGTATAGTTCAGGTCATGGAGGAGGCATGCTGAATGGTCCCAGAGTTAGCCATTCTCAGGGGAGAACCGTTGAGGTATGTGTTTGCAAGCTTGCTACAGGGGTACGCAACACTCTCACAGAGTTGGATAAGGTTTAGCTGGAGCTGAACCTACAGATTACATATTTTCAGTTGAAAGCCCAACCTTCAACTCCGCTAGAAATAAAGGAGTAGTGCACAACCGCTGTCATAGAGGTGATAGCGGCGGTAGACAGTGCAGTAGCAGACTGCACACGGCTGTTTGAACAATCGTTCGAGGTCCTGACCAGTTTGTAGGAGGATCCTAATGTATAACGGCTGGAGATAGAGGCGTGAGAACTACAACAACACTATGACAAAATAAAAGGTACAACATGCACCATTTCTCTCACAGGGAGACTGGTGAAGCTGCAGGAGGCCAAAACATTGAAGGAATAGGTAGATGCAGTGCAACATAAAGAGGTAGTGCTGAAGGCGCGCTTGAAGCCCTGGATGGATGAAGATTATTTGATCATGGCCTCCATTGAAGGCAAGCTTGCTAATTTGCAAGTGACTCAACAGAAGCTTTAGCTTGATAGTTCAAGGCCAATGACATAACAGTTGGTTGAAGAAGTGAAGCAGGCCGCCGCGCAGTGCAGCACCGAAGTGGTTGTCATACAGGTCGAGCTGGGAGGTCTTTGCGCCAAGATCTCCGCATTCGTAGAGTCTCTCGAGGGCGAGTCACCATGTTTGTGTTGGGGATATGTTGGGAACAGGTTCCCCCAAGAGCATTTTTGGGGCTAAAAGCCATGTTTTGGGATAATTTTGTAATAAAGTTGTAAAGTCTCTGCATTTTGTGGTCGCGGAGCACGAAGGTGTCAAGTGTCATAAAGGGTTGTCCTCCCTTATTTTGTAAAGCATAAAGTCGACTGTAAAGATCCACCCATGTTCCGCGGACCATGGGATTGTGTAAAAAGGAGCTAAGTAAGTAAACCCTAAGTAGTGAAGTAACGAAGTAAGGAAGTAAGGATTAATTAGTAAGATAAGTAAAACACTTGAAATAACTTGGGAACCTATACAATACATTGTCATAGCTGCGCAAAAGTACCTAGACCATGGGTTAGGGGTACGTGAAGGTTAATCGTATACATTCGTAGAGGTATTCAAGGGAAAAATAAAGGGTAGACTGATAGAGCCCTAAGGCTTAGTGACCTGTGCAAAAGTAGGGGCAAAGGGTATAAATCGACATCACGACCATCTCAGGGTGCGGAAATTTGGTTCCAGCATCCCCCCATACTACTTCAGGTGAGACTTTAGTCTGTGCTCCATGGGCTGATGCTGAAAGGGCTAGTAGTGTAGGGATTTGTTTGGCTGACTAAAGCTGAACCCGGTTCAGGGCCCACAAAGCCAACAAATTGTCACCTGGCTAGATCACTGGTGTATGGCATTATCAACACATTAAGCTGCACACCTGTAAGGTACATGATCTGGTTTTGTTATATGACAACAAGTTTGATAAATTTCCAGGGAAATTTAGATGCATTAGCTAGGGCCCTATGTCATTAAGGAGATTACTGACGGTGGAGCAGTTTAGTTGGTTAAATTGAACAGAGATCCCTTCCCAGAAAAGGTGAATGGTAGCTGATTGAAGCCATACATCGATGATCTAGCCAGGTGACTATATGAAGGTAGCATAGTCTTAGTGCTCTAGGTAGCTGAAAGGAGGAGACTATAAACTACATTGCTCGGGTTGGGGAACTACGCGATTGGAGGATTGTGTAGAATGACGATATGTCACAGGGTTTGCGACAACACGGAGTGAGCTGCGCTACCCAGGGAGAAATCACATAGGTCAGCTAGAAAGTGATCATTAAAGTCATTGTTCATGATTTGACGATAAGAATGTGGCCAAATGGAGCAGGCAGCCGTCATTTAAGACAAAATTTATAGGTAAGATCCTTGGAAATATGCTGCCAATCCAACATTAATGAATTGAATGTGGGGGGAGCAATCGGATTTGAATTCAAAATGGCCTATAAATTACAAGTGGAGGCCCAATGAAAACACTTGGCATTTTGAACATTGAGTTGGTGAGCTCTCATATGTGCATGATCCATGCATTCTTCTATGAATTGAGTGACTACCTAGTGTTTGATTGATTTCTAAAGTCCAACTGAAATTTCATCTGTGATTTTATCGCAGGATCCGAAGCTATGAACGCTGAAGCTATGGACGCCGAAGCAGTGACAGTCGAAGGGGCTGTGCCAAAGGTTTTTATGGGGGCAGAGAGATATGCTCCAGAGGTTGCAGAGGTACTAGTTGAAGTCCCTAAGTCACAACAGATGCCTAGATCGAAGCCTACCCCGACCAAGGAGAGTGCGAAGGATAAGAAGGGTAAGCAGGCTACGATACCGATGCACGCATTGCCTAGAAGAAACCCATTGAAGGATAATCCCACCGCATAGGAAAATGGAAAACTATTAACTTGGATTTGAAGGAGGAAGATTGAGGACATCTTGATGGATGATGAATATTTGGGGGTGGAAGTGGAGGAAGTTGAAGTTGAGGGTTCTGACCCTATCACTAAGTTGCCCGAATACATTCCTTCGTGCAAGGGCAAGACCAAGGTGCCAAAGGACATTGAAAAAAGCAAGGCTGCCTTGCACATACCTCTGCTGCTAGACAAGATTGTCTTTGAAGGACCGTGCTTGGGGTGGGTTCCGCTGTTGATTAAGGCTATGAGGGAAGCCTGTCAAATGGTCCTCGAATTTTCCATTCTTTAGGATGTGGAGGCAGATAAATAGGTATACAAGCTTGCTACAAGGATGCGCAATGCTCACACAGAGTTGGCTAAGGTTTAGCTGGAGCTGAACCTACAAATTACAGATTTATAGTTGAAGGCCCAGCCTTCAAATCTGTCGGAAGTAAAGGAGCAGCATGAAACCACTGTCACAAAGGTGATAGCGGCAGTAGACAGTGCAGTAGCAGACTGCACACGACTGTTTGAATAGTCATTCGAGGTCTTGACGAGTCTGCAGGAGGAACCTAATGTATAATGGATGGAGACAAAGGTCTGAGAACTACAACAATGCTATAATGAATTAAAAGGTACAACATGTACCATCGCTCTCACACAGAGACTGGAAAAGTTGCAGGAGGCCAAAAGATTGAAGGCACAGGTAGATGCAGCGCAGCACAGAGAGGCAGTGCTGAAGGCACGCTTGAAGCCCTAGTTGAACGAAGCTTATTTGGTCATGACCTCCATTGAAGGCAAGTTTGCTAATTTGCAAGCAACTCAGTAGAAGCTTCAGGTTGACAGTTCAGGACCAACGACAGACCAGTTGGTTGAAGAAGTGAAGCAGGTGGCCGCGCAATGCACCTCCAAAGTGGCAGTCATACAGGTCGAGTTGGGAGGTCTTCACACCAAAATATCCGCACCCACAGAGTGACTTGAGGGCAAGTCACCATGTTTGCGTTGGGGGCCTGTTGGGAACAGATTCCCCCAAGAGCAGTTTTGGGGCTAAAAGCCCATGTTTTGGGATAATTTTGTAATAAAGTTGTAAAGTCTCCACCTTTTGTGGTCGTGGAGTGTGAAGGTGTCAAGAGTCATAAAGGGTTGTCTGCCCTTATTTTGTAAAGTGTAAAGTCGGTTGTAGAGATCCACCCATGGTCTGTGGACCATGGGATTGTATAAAAAGGAGCTAAGTAAGTAAGCTCTAGGTAGTGAAGTAAGGAAGAAAGTAGTGGAGTAGAGCAGATAAGTCTAAGTGTTCTCGGGTCTTAGAGTAGGAAGAGGATTTGAAGTTGAGTGCGTGGAAGCCAGGGGTGGAAGTCTGCAACTAAGTGCGTGGAAGCCAGGGGTGGAAGTCTGCAACTGAGTGTGCAGACCCCTGCAGCTGTGTGTGCAGGGTGGATAAAGTCTGTATTAAACTGAAAGATATCAATAAAGAGAAGTATTCTGCAATTACTGTGTATTTAGTTCCTGTTAATGCACCTGATTATATTGCATTTTGGGTTTAATTTACAGTGTTTATTTGATGCAAGTAAGGATATTAGTGTACGTGGCATTAGCTGTAATCGATTAGTAAGATAAGTAAAATACTTGAGATAATTTGGGAACCTATACAATACATTGTCATAGCTGCGCAAAACTACTTGGACCATGGGTTAAGGCTACATGAAGGTCAATCATACACCTTTGTGGAGGTACTGAAGGGCAGAATAAAGGGTAGATTGACAGAACCCTAAGGCTTAGTGACTTGTGCGAAAGTAGGGGCAGAGGGAATAAACTGACATCATGACCATCTTAGGGTGCAAAAACTTGGTTCCAACATCCCCCCATACTGCTTCGAGTGAGACTTCAGTGCACGCTCCGCGGGCTAATGCTAAAAGGGCTAGTAGTATAGGAATTTGTTTGGTTGATTACCGCTGAACCTGGGTCAGGGCTCACAAAGCCAACACCTATGTAATTTTTTTTTTCATGAAATGGAATCTCTCTAGCATCTACTGTCAGGTTGACAGTCTTGAGACCTGATGATGAAGAGACACTCAAAGTAGAGGGGTGAGAGAAAGTTATATTTAATTGATTTCTCTCTAGGTCCATGGTAGAAAGAAATCTAGTCTGATAATCTGAGATAAACTAATATTCTAATTGGGACTCTAATCTTTCTTTGACTTTTTTGTTCCTTTCTTCAATCTAAGAATATAATTGTTTTATAATTGGAACAGATCTCCGTGCAACCTCTTTTGGGATAGGGGAAGAAGGTGTACAAATAACTTCCCCCAACAACAATTGAAAATCTACAACTGCTGAAGAACTGCCCCCTTAGATAACTTAATCCTCTTAGAGCATTTATCTGCTTCATATTCGAAATCAATAACATCTTCACTACCTCTTTTCAAATTCTTTTCACTTGGATGGGGAGTTTCAACCTCCATCCCTCTTGACACACTGGTTTGTCTTCCATTTTCTAGCTTCTCGACATCTAGTAAAGGCTCATGTACATAGGGAGCATAGGCATACTCTACTCTTCTGTTTGAAATAATATGGTGAGGGTCATATGCCCTTTTCTCACCTAGATGCAACTTGATACTTTCAAGAATTTTTTGTACTTCTCCTATGGCTTACCTATTATTTGCAATAAAAGGCCCTATTGTCCTTGGAGATTAAATAAATAAGATTTATTTGCTAGCACAAAATGTACTTGATCAACATTCAATCTTTTCCTAATAAATTATAATGAAAATAATCTCACTCCCACAAATGTGGGGAGTCTATATGGGGAAAATTCTTCTCCATATGATCTGATTTCTGCATAATCCTCAAATAAAAACCAATCACCTACTCTGACATCTTTATTTAGCTCAAGAAAAGACTGAGCCTTTGGTAGTAAGAAAGGAGAAGGAGAAATATTTATAATTGAATAGGCAATTGATAGAAAAGAAGTTGTGAAATACATCAACCCCTCATAATTGGCATTAATTCTTATAACATCTATTCAGAACACCATTGATTGCTTATTCTTATGAGGATCCATAATATTTAATCCCAGATGCATAAATATTTCAACATTAGTATATAAAACAAGATAAGTAACCAAAGAGGGAAATCTGAAACATCTAGTGAGGGAATGTTAATTGAGAGTTGACCATCTTTTCCCAGAAAGCAGGTATGTCAAAAACCACTGTAGGATTCAACATCAAACTAAACATTCCCAGGATAGCTCTGTCAATGAAAACTGTGTCTTCTCTTCCCAAAATCTTGGCCATAGTTTGAAGAATAGGTCTGAACTCCTCGACAAAAGCATCCAAAGGGAAATGAGTGGGTTCTAAAGGAAAATGCTTCCCAGTGTGCATTAAAAATAAAATTAATTAAGCGTAATTTGAACCAGATAGGTTTTGAATGGTAGACAACAAGATTTCGTCTAAGAATGAAGTATAGGAGTTCGAAGAAGGAAAACCCAATGTTTGTTGAATCAAAAGGGAAGACACTTGGAATATATTTTCCCTCAATTTATTCATGACAATTTTTTTTTTTGTTGATATAAGGTAGAGACTAGCCAATAGACAAATTTTGGGAAAACATATGTTTGAGGAAACATTGCAGCTAAAACACCACACCTAACAACAACAATATAAAGAGGAGACTCTGCTTGATTGAGTAGGACATTTTGGTGAAATTATATGAAGTATATAGAGAAAATTGGGTTAAAGACATCCCTTTGGGTGTCCATTAATGGTATATGAGAAGAGGAACCTATTAGAATGGCTTTCTTGGATAGTTTGATAGCTAGGATACAAGAGATGACATGAAAATACCTGATTAGTGATAATTGATGTTGACTGGAGCTATGATTTGTACAATCCCATTCCACGAAAGAAGATAAGGAACAATGATAAATGAACTGAGCAAGGGTAACGAGATCTATGCGAAGAACAAAAAAACTGGAGGGAAAATGGAAATAAATGTGTACATGGGGTGTATGAATTAATGACATGGTGACAAGATGTATGAGGTGATAGGTGACGTGGTTGGTGAGGTGGTAGAGGAATAACAGTGATGAGGTAGTGACATAACGGATATATTATAGAACCACGCTCGCTCGTTGATGTATTATGGGGGAATACTCCCATACAGACGAAATCCAATGGAGTCCCCCCGTAATGCTTATAAACCATTGATCTGTGGTCAGCGAAGATCTCCGAAAGTCTTTATGGTTGCACATGGTGAGCTAACTGTCGGGCATGTAGTGCTGACGGGTTTGCGCCATCCGTTGGACCCCTCTTGTACTCTCCATCACACCCAACAAATCAAACGACATTTAACCTCTGTTGACTTTGGTGAATGGGGACCGACTGAAATTTACTTAATGTTATTTCTGGATTACAACGTAATCAATGCTACTTAATCCACCATTAAAAATGAATCAAGGTCCTAAATCAAAACCTTGCCTTTGATTTTTTTTTTTTGAGTACATATATATATTTTTCAAATACACGAAGAAAAGTAAAATGAGCTACAACATCTGGTTTCACCTCAGGCATGGAGTCAAAATTATAGCTTGAAACATTACAATGAAGAGCTCACCGAATATTCACAGCGATCAAACTGGTATGAGACAACATATGAAGAGACCACACCTCAAAGGACTCTCAAGAACATCCGATCCATCAAGTGAAGAAAATACTCATGGAATTATGACATAAAATATTTGAGGAATCCAATAGTGGAATCTTACAATCACTCCTTGCATTAATTAGAAGAGCATAAGTTTTCTTACGCAATATATTATTTCCAAAAATGTCCTCAGTAAAGGGTCCTTGGCATGAGGGTGTATTTATATAGTGAGGGTGACTCATGGCCTACCCTTGACTCTTGAACTTCCTCATGACTCTTCTTCTACCCGATGAATTTTGGTATCCCACATGACCTTTCGTATTAAAAAATGTTCTATGCTACCGAAGTACATACATCACAAAAATAAGCTATCAACCTAATTTATTAATTTAACAATGACAGGTTCTGGGATGTCTAGATCGAGTTTCTCTATCAAATAGTTGCACCATAGGTTGTATTCTGCTATGATGGGAGTGATCTATGGTAGATCTTCATCATGTCAGTGTAGGCACACGAGCACACCCGGGATGAGGGTGGTTCGTTTAGCATGCACCTAGTTATTCAGGGTTACTAGTTTGGTGTAAATCCTCACTGGTTCTACCACATAACGTGTGATATTTTCTTTAGTGATTGGCATGTCCTCTGCATGGGCTACTTATTTATATGTATCCATGAATGCCTGTACTTCCTTTGAGATCTCATCCTGTCTCCTTACCTTCTCGACTTCTCCTATAGAAAGGACCCCATGAAGTTGGATCATAGATTCCAAGCCCATGAAAAGATGTCTGTAGGATGCTAATACCCTGTACACATCTTTGGTTAATTTGTCTTTAGATTGAATCTTGATGTGGAGTTCAACCTTGGCGTTTTGCATGGTGATCCAATCCTTCTTGGGGACCACTACTAGTGCTCCTGCGTGCTTGATAGATCATTCATGTATCTTATCTAGAGCAATCATAACCTCCTTTAGCATTGTGACTCTTTATTTTGTGTGGGCTTGGATTGCCATGATTGGGGCAATTGTGTGATGCAGTTCAGAGATCTCTTCGTAAACCATTGCCATGGCCTCCCCAAGGGTCTCCGTTTCTTCTTTGATTGTTTCTTGAAATTATGCTCTGCTTGGGTGAACTAAGCAAAGTGCCACATTCTCTTCCTCTATCTTATTTATCTCTTGCTCTGCTATTGTGGCTCATAGTTTATACAAGTAAAGCTTGTTCTGAAGGTCTATAATCTATTTGCTCATCCGAGCCACATTGTGTTCTATGGTAGTGATGAAAGCTGTCTTGGCTGAGGAAATCATCTGCGGGTTTTCTCTGATTTTTGGCACAATTTCCTTGGCTGTGGTGACTGACAAAGGCTCAGCTATATTCCTGGCACAATATTTTTTCCTTTTTTACACAATATTGAGGTTAACTTCGTCGAAAGTGAGCCTTTTGAGATCTAGAACCTCCTCTTCTTGTCCCTCCGAGAAACCCAGTTCCTACAGGGGGAGGTGTCCACTAGTGAGGGGAATATAAGGAGGCACATTCAATGGGGGTAGCTCACTTTTCCCTGTACCCATCTCGACTATTTTTCTAGTTTCTCCTTGTTGACTTCCTGGGTTTCCTTTTCTTTGTTCCTCCTTGGCTCTTTCTCCCATCTCCTCTTTTCTTGATCTGCAAGCACTTATTTCCTCTTTAGCTTTTCTTCCATATTTTTCAGCTCTTGCTCTAATCTCCTTTTCTCCTCTTCTTCTCTAGCCTTGTGTTCCTCCTCCTATTTTCTTTTCTATGCTTCTTCCTGCACCATCCCTTCTTCTTCCTATTTTTTCTTCTCTACTTCTTCCTGTGCCCTTCTTTCTTCCTCCTGTTTTTTCGTCTCTACTTCTTCTTGCACCCTTCTTTCTTCCTGCTGCTTTTCTTGTAGCTATTTCTCCTTTTCTCGCTCTTCCTATCACCTCCTTTTCTTGAGCTAGCCTTGGTTGCTAGAATCTTGAGATTATTTATCTCTAGCTCTCTTTGCCCCTTATGCTCTTTCGTTTCCTTGCCAAGGTGGTGTCCCTTCATTCCATCATTTCATTAATTTCATCCTCTTCGTGGTTTCTCAAGAAATCTTCGACCTCTTTCCCTTTTCAGTTCTTGGATTCCCTGGTGCCTTTCAATGTCTTGTGTTGTTTTTTCTTGATAGTAGAAGCTCTTTCTTTAAGGCTCACATATTCATGGGAATCTTCGAGGAGCTCCTCACCTTTGGCCTACTACTCACACTTGGGTAGGGTATGGGGGGCCTTATGGGTACTGAACACGCTTATGAATGTTCCTTATTGAATGAGAAACCAATGTGCTACCTTGACCACAATCTTCATATCCCTTTTTGACATGCATGGTGGTTCTTCCCCAAATAACAGCTGGTACAACGGGGTTATAATTTTTTTATAAATTACATCTATCATACCTTTGTAAGTCATGTCCCATAAAACCTTGTAGTGGCAGTGCACGGGGTGGACTGTTGATGAATCCTAGTTGCAGCTCTAGTGCTCAAATTGGCATCTTGCGCAAACAACGTCTAGGAAGTATGAAGCCATATAGAATTCCAGAGGTTGTTCGAGCTGTGGGAGCTTGGCCGCAGCTATTATTTTTTCAACAATGATGCAAGAATTATTGCCCAGTTAAAAATAGTTCCTCGAGTGGCAATGACGTACATGAGAGGAACACAGGTGCCATAAAATACGTCACATTCTACCTTACCATATAAGTGGCACATCATAGCGACAATTAATTGATATACCTTACACAACCCCTCTATTTTGTATGCCTAATCCGTTCTGACCTAGAACTTTGACGGATCTTGCCACCATTCCCTTAGGATGTCTTTCACTGGGATCACAAACTCAGAGAGCCACATGGTGTTGAAAACCTCCTATCTCTCCAAGAGTCTGTAGTAGGTGGAGATATCTACAGAGGAGATTGTGGCTATGGATGCTCTAACATGGTCCCTAATCATCCATGAATCTGTATCTATATTTTGCAAGATCCATTCAATAGTTTATGTGCATTGGAAGATTGTGGGGTGTGATGCTACCTTGTGTAACTTCGACCTCTTGAAATTTATGTATATTGGGAAATCCTCTTGGGTTTCTAGTATGTCTGGATTTGAAAACTCTTCGTAGATGTTGTACCAAGAGAGTTTAGTGGTTTTATTGATGTTGCAGGTTGTGTCCCCAAATATGGGTGGCTCATTGTCTTGTTAGATCTCCCATGAACCACTTCTTGAGCCTCTGTGAGCAGCCTTAGTGGTTAGGGGAGCCATCTCATCTTCGAAAGAGGAGATAGATATGCAGTCGAGGTCCACGTTACCTAAAATGTCAAAAATACAATCCCATAATGAGAGAGATGACATGAAAAATCAAGTAAAAAAGCAAAAATAAAAGGAATTTCAGAAGATGATAGGCAAGTCGCATAGGGAGATAGGTCGCAAATTTGGAAGTGAGACTGAGCAACTTGTTATATAGGTCGCAAGGTCGTAGGTCGCAGGGGGTTACAAGGTCACAAGTTGCTGGGCGCTGCAAAGTCGCCAGTCGCAAGGTCGTAGGTGGAAATGAAGTTGCAGGAAAATGGGTATCACGACCTTAAGTGGTGCGACCTAGGTTTTGGGAGGGTCCCGGAAAACAATCTGAGGCTTTGCGTGGTTTGGGATTCTTCTTTTCAAGGTGGTTAAGGCTTACTGGTGAAAACCTGAAAGGTTAGGGCCGAAGAACGACCATGGTTTGGTCAAGGAAGAATGAACAGGGCCAGGGAAACTACTCTTCTGAGTTTGAGGTAAAAAAAATAAGTAAAGGGGATAAAAACCCTTTAACAATGGGATGCAGAAGGTCAGGTAGACAGGGAATGACAGTTGGAAAAAAATCGTGATTGTTGGGAAGGTGG
>APFE031102329.1:14867-41647 GCA_000404065.3 Pinus taeda | reverse complement strand
AAGCCAGCATAATGGCCTGCATTTTGACAAAGCACTCTTCAGAATATACACAAAGGATCATGGTTCCGGAGGGTGAAATAAACAACTCTGCCAAGGTTATGAACACCCGTTGGTAGCAGAGCTCTATTAATGGCATAGAAGTCGTAATAGTTACACCAACAGGTATGATATTAAATTTTTCTGTCTCTTATATCCTTTGCATAGATCATATGTCACACCCCGATGTATATATCACATGAATATTCATTACCACTAATCATGGCAACGGAACTGACAATGACCACTGGAGACTTCGTACGCTTGACAAACGTCCCATCCCCCGGCTCCTCATTATATCACGCAAGCTCTTATATAAAACGTGATCTACCT
Organism: Pinus taeda; assembly: GCA_000404065.3. Lineage (NCBI taxonomy): Eukaryota > Viridiplantae > Streptophyta > Pinopsida > Pinales > Pinaceae > Pinus > Pinus taeda. Next base: position 41,278 of record APFE031102329.1, on the reverse strand, counting down.
TTTTGCCTCGATTTCGGCATTTCGTTGTTTTTCTAAAACATGGCATGATTCCATATGCTGTTCTTTATGATTTGACTTCCGACTGGCTGCTTCTCCTCTCTTTGATGGCTGGGGTTAGCCTATCAGGTCACGGGGGGGAGGTAACCTCATTACTCCATGGATTACGTGGTTGCACACCATTCGGGCGAGATAATGTACGAAGGAATGGCATGGTTTAACAGTATGATGATTCCATTCTACGGAAATTGTCGTCCAGGATCCTTTTTTCGTTGCATACTCTGTGATCTTTTCCAAAATTTGACGACGATCATCCTCTCTGCGTCGCAAACACCGCAAGCAGTTGTTGTTCCATTAAGAATTCTGAGTAGAATCATGGGCGGAAAGACGGTCCGAAGCGAACCTCACGAGCTGACAGTCTCCGCTGCTGCCCGCAAAATCCTGGAAAACGCAGGGTGGTTGAATTATTTCAGTCGCCTGCAAGAATCAAATGATGCAGTGGCATTGGAATTCCTGCAAAATTTGCAGGAAAATTACTCCATAGTAGGAGGAAAGCGGATAGCGGTTACGGAGGATATCATCGCAGAAGTCTCAGGATTACCACCGGCTGGACCCATATGGATGTTGAAGAAGGAAAGATTACAAAAGACTATGGAAATTTTCCAGGACGAAGGCCAAAGTTTGACAGTCAAAGGGAAAGGAGTTATGCCAGCAACACTAGGGGAACTGCAGAGTTATATCACCTGCGAAGGGATAAAAGACGTGGTAAGACCTCGTCACCTGAAACTTTTAGCTGTTTTAAAAGAAAAATGTTCTGTAAATCTCCCTGCACTTTTAAATTCATTATTACATGACGTGGCCCGAAGCCTGAAGAAGGCCCAGCACATAGATGCAGTCGTTAGCCACCATCTACTCATTCTATTGATAGTGAGCCACGGTCTCACTCAACAACAAAGCACTTGGGAGGAACTGATTGCAATAGTCAAGGGGGGATCGGCTGCACCACCCTCAAAACCTGAACAGTCCTCCAGCACGCCGAAACAATCAGAGAGACACAAGGAGTCAGAAGCAGAAAGACATGCTGCTTCAAAATGGAAACAATCCTCCGGTACGCCAGAACGACCAGAGGAAACCATAGAATTTGCTGGCACACCCGACCAACCTGAAAGACCACAGAAATCAGCCCGGCTGGCCCGGATACGAGGAAGGTTGGAAACAATTCAGGGAACCACGGCCCAGCCAATTGAAATTGCGGATGAACCTCCAGAACCAGAAGGAGGACCCTCCAAAGGAAATGCTGAGCAATCAAGGGCCGAGGCAGACCAGCCGGAAGGAGGAATTGAAGAGGGAGATGAGCACTCTGAGGAGGAAAGAGCCACCGAACAGGGCAATCAAGAAAAAGAAATAGTACAGCCAGGGGGTAGCCCGTTGCAGGACCTTGTGGGTGAGGAGGAATTGGCAGCAGTTCTGGCCAATATGGGGGAATATGGCCAGCCCTCCAGCACAGCAGGCATCCCTAACGGACCCGCAGAGGAAGAATTACTCGAGGAAGTGCATGTAGAAAAGGCAGGGGAAGAAAACCTGCCTGGCTATGATAATGAAATGGAAGACAACAATAAGGGACAATCTATCCCCAAAATGCCGGAAGATATCCCAGATGAAGAAGGAGCGGACTTAAGGGCCAAACCCTCTGCTGAGGTAAAGGAAATTAAGAAATTAAGGAAGATACAACAGAGGCTGCTGGGCACTATAGCCAGGCTCTGACAACAAATTCGAATTTTGAAAGCCAACTTGAGAATACAGAAGACCACAAGGAAAACTGCAGCAAGAACCCTGAGGACAAGAAGACGGCAGACCTATACCCGTTTTGTTGGTCGAAACCCCATCAGGAGACCTACTGCCGAGGAACAAACTGTTGTTCCAAATATCGTGGATGACCAGATTGTTGTTCCATCTGACCCTGAAGAACGGATGGACATTCCAATGGAACAGCAAGAGGCTCCGATGGAAAAAGGACCACAACAACCCTTTATTCGCGTTAAGAAAGAAACACAAAGCAAAGAGGCCCAAACAGAAGCACCACCCTCAGGGGTAATTCGGGTCCTAAACTCTAAGAAACGTAATAGAAAGGTCCAGGTTAAACTTCCAGCCTCTACGGATTTATGGAAAAAGGATCCAAAAACAAGGACCTTGCACAAAATGATGAAGGAAGCTCAGTAAGAAGTTGAGCAGCTGCGAGAACAAACAGTCCCCAAGGAGAGATACGAAGAGCTACAACACCAACTTCGGGACATTAGTCAGTCCGAGAGCCAAGCCTTTGAAGGATGGCAAAAGGAGCAGGAAAAGGTTGCTAAGGTAACTCGTCGATTAGATAGTGTTGTTAAGCAGATGGACACTGTGTGTTCCTTATATAATGACGTTTTGACTTGTAGGGCCCCTGCTAAAAATTATGCTTTATTTTTTCTTGAACGATATTTTCGATTGAAAATAAAAGCCGTTAGGGAAGGAGCACCTATCCACATCAACACTGTTAATGATTTTATAGACTGTTGCAAGCACTATGGAGTTAAGGTTCAAAGGTTATTGTGCGAGTTTTACTTGCACAACCTTGTGCTAGACCAGGAAACTGATTTAAATCCTAACCCTTTTGTTGGCGATATACAATTCCAAGCCTTTATCTCATTTGGGGTTAATCAGCTGAAATGGATCAGAGCTTATAACACCTTTCAGAGACAAGAGAATAGCCTAGACTTATGGGTACGAGCTGAACCTAGAGGCCCAGTGACGTTATGGAAAGAGCAGAGGAGCCTTATGAGGATCCTAGGTGTCATCAAGATATTAGGACCCATGCACAAAGACTTGATCCGACATAGTCTGGAATATTTCCTGACTATTAAAGACCTTGCCATCGATGCTGCAAAATTTCGATACCGGACCTCTAGCCCAAACATCCAGCTCAGGGAACCATTCAAATATGAGAATTTTGAGTTGGATGCCAGCCGATTGAACCTTTATGGGGAACGGATTCTGCAAGCAGGGCCATCCTGGTTGGGGTATCGATTTCGCAGTCCAATTATTTGGCACCCTGCACCCGGATATTAGGCCTTGTATGAGATGCCTGCAGATCAAATAGATCAGTTCTTTGATAATCTAGTTGCTCATCACGGTTGTCGGCCTCCTCATGAGATCCCTTCTCCGGCCTATTCTCTCACCGCCTTGCATGTCAACTATAATGTTTTCATGAGGCCATGAAATAGGGTAAGCAGGGGGGTGTGTGGAGCACTTGGAAGGTATGCTTTTGACAAGCAATCTAGTAGTTTTTCAATAATAATTGTAACCTTTTATGCATTATGAATTCAAAGAAGATAAAAGATTTTGATCAAATGTGCAAGAATTGACAAAAGAAGCTCAAGTACTAATAATCAACGTTTTTCTATACAGGAAGACGTGGAAGCAAGGAGTTGCCGTCCAAAAGCGAGAAGCAGAGGAAGAATAACTGTTGTCCCTCCAGAGGGGAACCTGATGCGAACAAGATCAAGCAAATCAGAGCTGAATAGTCCAGGAAAAGAATGCGGGATACCGAGTCGGCGAACGCGAGGAAGAAAAGAGAAGGACTAAATGATTGGCGAATCCCTCAGGATCCTTGATCCTGAGGGATCGTTGCTTTAACTTATCTTTGATTATCTAGATACCTCCGTCATTTCTTCTATATAAAGGAACAATTTCATTGAGCAAGAGGACTACTGTTTTTATAATTCTAAGTTTCAGAACAAAACTTTGATCATTGAGTCTCACTGAGACCTGATTTTGTTATACTCTGTTGATGCGATTAATATAAAAGGCTTAGTGTTTATTTAATCTCTGCGTCTGGAGTAACCTAAGGCGGTGTACCATTGGCAGCTAAGGGCCCGGCTCCGAAGGACACTTTCTTTTGTATCATTATACGGTGATTTGCGTGTGGTTTGTTTATCTTTATTACTTAGTAATCTGATACATCGTTCATATGATATACTATGCTCTGTTATAATCAATATCTGAATGATTTCTCCATATAATGTCTCGGCACTGTACAATTGGATCTATTCAAGGTTGAATTGCATCTTTAATCAGCTATTTATGTAACAGAATGTTGGTATGAACGTTATTGTCATTCGATCCATGTGAAATAATATTTGTGGGACTTGAAAGTAGTGTTACTCTGTTTAGAAACATAGTCATATCATTCATTATTCTCAGATTGCTATATTAGTATAGAACATGTACATACGGGTGATGGTTGTTGTTCCATAATTCATCAAGGACTGTTGTTCCATTTTATTACTGTTGTCCCATTTTATTACTAATGTTCTATTTTATTACTGTTGTTCCATTTTATTACTGCTGTTCCATTTTACTACTGTTCCATTTACTGTTGTTCCATTTCCATTTTTCTGTTCCATTTTACTTTCTGTTGTTTTACTTACCTGCCTTTGTTGTTTTGGTGTGAGAGAAGGTCTAAGGTTGCAGTGAGCCTCAGCAATACGCTGCTTAGCTCCCAGACCTATAAGTCCATGCTCTAATTTCCTTTCTTTATTAGTTTCTAGAGGGATGGGTTATTGCTTCCGTACCCTTGACTGATCAACTGTCTTGTGTGATTTTATCTTTTGGGTTAGTTTAGTTACAGCTTAGCATCTGTTTTCTTTTGAATCTTCTGAACACTAGACTACTAAGCATTAATCGAACAAATAGCCTCGGATTGAGCTACTCTTTGCAATAACAAAACGTTCCCGGATTGATTTATTAATGTGGAATAATTAGAGGTGTGAGAGACCCTAGTTATAGCTCTACAGTTATAATTGTTAAATGTTTTCTTAAAGATCTTAGGAAGTAGATCTGATCTATAATAAATGTATATAATAAGAAGAATCTAATAAGTACCTAGTTGCTGAGCTAAGTGAAGGCCTAATAGCAGAGCAGAGTAGCACAAGTGTGCAGACCAAATCGCGACCCTTCCAGTCCCCATCAAGACATCCCTTGGGTGCGAAAACCTGGTTCCAGCACCCTCCCCTACTACTTCGGGTGAGACTTCAGTGAGCGCTCCATAGATTGTTACCGAAAGGGCCAGTAGTGTGGGATTTGTTTGGCTAAAACACTTCTGAACCTGGGTCAGGCCCCATCAAGCCAACAAATGGTTCCGTTTCCAGGACCGAGATCTGCCTAAGGGATGTCTGACATCGGAACACTGGAACCCTACAAAGAAAAATATTGAAGATTGAAGTTGCATGAGTTCATGGTTGGCCTCAGGACACACACGCACACCACCTCCGCCAAACCAAAATTTTTGACATGGTGAGCACGATCAAGTTGCCTGTATTCAGAGGAGTAGGAAGCAAAGAGCCAGAACAGTTTTGGTTTGTAGTAAGGGTAGTGTGGGAAGCGCAAAAAGTTATAGACGATAACATTAAAAAGGCTACCTTGGTGAATGCACTGTAAAATCGCATGCTTACTTGGTATATCAAGTACTCTAGTGATCACCCAAATGCCAGAATACTAGACATTCAGGATGCATTGAATAAAGAGTTTATCCAGCTGAAATTAGAGACACAGTTGAACATTGGGTTCAAGGAGATCATGATGCTACCAAGTGAAACCCCTTTGGATCTAGATCAAAGAATGAAGAGTATGATTCGAGAAGCGAACATGACGCTAATGGATGTGCAGCACTGCGCATCATTTGTGGCATCTTTGATGCCACATCCGAGGACGGTACTGTCACAACAGAAGATCTCGACCCAAGCTGAAGCATTAGAGATAGAAATGAGGTTGCATGAGACTGCAATATAGGATACTAGGTTGGGAGTTCAGCAGATCCACACGCAACTACAGAACCTATGCTTGGAGATGCAGATTTGAAATAGGAGAAGGCGCCTCAGCCAGAAGCGTGAGAAGAAGTGTGGTGCATAAAATGTAGAAGCCAGGGCCACGATAAGGATCATTTTCTGGTATTCGTGAACTATTTGGCAAGGGGGACCAATGCCGTTGCGACCAGAAGTGTAGGCAGGGCCAGGCGCGACGCCCTCGCTCTGGTGTGCGATCTGTCAAGTGGGAGGAAAGCACACCACAAACAACTGTCACCTACTACAAAAGTTTACCCAGACCCCCCAGTAGCTATTTTGCAATTTTTGTAGATCGGTTGGCCATGATGAATGAGACTGCCATAGTTATGAATTGTTGATGGATCAAACGCTTGCCTACAGGATGCAGACTAAGGCATGAGGTCAGGATCTAGCTGTAGCAATAGTGCACAGTGGGTTCCAGGAGTGAGGACAAGGATGGGGGGGAATGGGGCTAGGAAGGGGTTGCGGGTAGCTAATCTGTTATAACTGTGGAGGACCAACACACTATGCGTGTGATTGTACCAACCCGACCAGAATATTGTGCCCCTACTGCGAGCAGTTCAATCATGAAATGATAGGTTGCCCCAAGCTGATAGTGCAAATACGTGAGAAAACGGTAGCACAAGCTACGCTGATGCAGAATGTCCAAACAATGAGGAGGAAGACCCTTACATGAACATGATACTTAGAAGTGGTGCTGCCACAGGGGAAGATAAGGGGAAATTAACCAAGGAAGACCCAGTGGTTCGCAAGACCCCAATAAAGTAGCCTAAGTTCGACTTGGAACACGTGCATAAGACATTTATGGAAGCTAAGAAGAGCTTCGGGAAGGTTTTTACTTCAGGTGGTAAGGATCAACCCGAGCTAGAAATGGATCCCTCGATGCTAACTACCATTTTAGAGACATGTATGAAGTTTCTACATGACAATAACGTAGTTAAAGGATTACAATAGCTGATAACTAGGTGCGTAGGGTCAGGTGAACCTCGCGTGGTCTGGAAACTGGGAAAACATGCTTTGTGCACTGGACAGGAAATGCGATTAACAACGCAGATTGATGACTATGAGATGGATCAAATCATTTTTGACATAGGCTCAAATGCGAACGTGCTACCTAAAAAGACCTAGGAATGCATGGACAACCCCACATTACAGTGGTCTCCTATTCAATTAAGGATGGAAAACCAACAAAATATCTTGCCCTTGGGGAGATTGCAAGGAGTCACAATGGATATAGAAGGCGCAAGCACACAAACAGACTTTGAGGTGATAGCAATTGTGGATGACAGTAACCCTTACCTTGCATTGCTAGGGATATATTGGGCCACAAATATGAATGGAGTCATTAATTTAAAGAAGCGAAAGATGATATTTGAGAAAAAGTCCCTACACTTAGTTATCCTGCTAGATCTAGCTGAAGGAGAACGCTACACTGAACCTGTACGCGACGAAGGAAGTGATGATGACTTGGATTAAATCTACAAAATAATTGCACAAGATCAGGATTGGGTAAATTCGACTGCGGAGGGACGACTAACGTGGGTGCATGCAGATGCCTGAGATTCAGAAGAAGAAGATGAACGCTGGCATAATATGTTGAGCCAGGTAACCACGCTAAACTGTAATATGATGACTAAATCACTGCGTTGTGTATTAGTTCAGGATCAAGATCTACCGACGTATAATGGGTTGACAGTGGTGGACGAATTCTTGACCAAGTTTGAGGACATGGTACCAGAGTGCTAGAGGTTCGATGCATTAAAATGGGCATTGCGCACAACACCTACGCGTTGGTGGGGAACACATGAAGGAACCTTTGAAGACTGGCGCAGATGCAGGAAAATAATGTAGATAAGGATTGGGAAGCCGAAACTATGAACAACTGAGAAATACGACGGATGCGGTGACTCGCACATGCACCTCACCAGATGGAGCAAGGCTTATGGAGAAGAACCCCGACCAGAGTGGGTACACTTATTTTATCATACCCTAAATGTCATCCCAAGGAATTGGTATACTAAAATAGAACTCTGACATGGTACAGGCGAATGGGATATCTTGCGTGAAGGATTTTTATTAACATTATTATTTGAGGACCAATGGATGGATACTGTTGACGATGCATTGCAAGTTGTGAAGGCTTCCATTTTCACAATACCACTGAAATCAAAAGAAACAGTGCAGCCAAAATGGTCGCATCAATTGAGCTAGGCCCTAGAATGTTACAATGTACATGTAGAAGATGATGATGATGACCCCAGAAACATCAAATTCTGGAAACAGAGGGGAGTTGTGAGGTTTGCAGACCAACGATCGAGAATCTCGACATCATCGCGCTGTTGAAGACGAAACAAGTGAACATTGGTACGGAGGAGAAGCTGAAGTATGCAATGCTCAGGGACTATTGGGATGATGCCATAGTAAATAAGGTCATCGAATTACTTCGCGAATATCAAGATTTATTCCCGACCAAAATAACCGAGTTAAAAGGGATCCTCGGTGATTTAGGGATGATGAAAATAACTCTGAAACCACTGGCTACTATCGTAAGTTTATTAAGCGCTATGCACAAATCACAGCACCAATGGAGTAGTTGTTAAAGAAAGACGCTACATATTGTTGGAATGATGAGTGTAAGAAAAGCCTGGAGATTCTCAAAGAGAAAATGGCATCCGCCCCCATTTTGGTTTTTCCAAAATGGGACATTGAATTTCATGTCCATGTTGATGCATTATGTATCGCACTAGGCACTGTACTCACGCAAGAAGGAGAAGAAGGAATTGATCACCTGATCGCATTCGCAAGTCAACGATTGTCCAAAGCTAAAAATAACTACTCCACTACTAAGTGTGAGGGGTTCGCGACGTTATACGTGATCCAGAAATACCACCACTATCTATTTGGGGGGCACTTTAAGATGTATATTGATCGGGTTAAAATACTTAATGAATAAGCCTGTGTTGGGGGGGTGCATTTGTAGATGGTTGTTATTGTTTCAAGAATATGATTTCGAAGTCATCGTAAAGCCGAGACACCTAAACACAGGCCCAGATCACCTGTCCCAAATTGAGAATGATGAAGAGCCCACAAACTTAGAGGAAGGACTACTTGATGCACAACTTTATGTAGTGCATGTCACAGATTGCCACTTTGAGGATATAATCCACTTCTCAACCACAAGGACCACGCCGCAGGGGTATTTAGTGCAGCAGAAGAGAGAACTGGTGATACGTGTATTAGACTTCACTGTTATCGCAAAGCACCTCTACAAAATGGGAAATGATGAAATATTACGAAGGTATGTACCTGAATTTGAGTGAGGACAGATCCTTGACGAAGCACATGGGGGGGTTACAAGAGTACATTATGTGGGAAGCGCCATAGCACAGAAGATTCTTCGCATTGGACTATGGTGGCCAAATCTACATCAAGACTCAAAGGCATACCATCGGGCCTGCGACATCTATCAATAAACTGGGAAACCATCGCAGAGGGATGAAATGTCGCTCAAGTCATAGATGATGCTGCAACCGTTTGAAATATGGGTGATCGACTTTGTGGGGCCTATCATACCTCAAGGAAAGACAAGTGCGCGCTATATCATCACCGTGACAGAATACTTGACTGAATGGGCAAAAGCATAGCCGGTTAAGGACTGCACAGCTGCTACAGCTATGAAATTTTTGTTTGAAAATGTGCTGACACAGTTTGGATGCCCAAAAATTTTAATGAGTGACCGCAAAACGCACTTCTTAAATGAGACCATCAGCACGCTCACTGAGGAATTCCAGATATATCATCAACAGAGTACATCGTACTATCTACAAGTGAATGGGACCGTCGAAGCATTCAACAAGATTTGGGAGACTACGTTGACCAAGATATGTAATGCGCAGTGAAACGATTGGGATTTGTGCATACCTGATGTGCTCTCGGCATACCGAACCACATACAAGAAGTTGACTGGTCAGAAACCTTTCCTATTAGTCTATGGCATGGAAGCCGTCATGCTAATGGAATACATTGTACCTAGTTTGCGAATAGCAATGATGATAGGCATGGCAGACTGCGGGGCTTTGGAAGAGAGGCTTGTGCAACTGGAAGAACTTGAGGAGGAATGGTTTCTAGCAGGATTCCATTAGTAGGTACAAAAGCAGTGGGAAAAAGCTTGGCATGATCACCATATCAAGTTGCGCACATTCAAGGAAAATGATCTACTATTACTATACAATAGCAAGTTCGAGAAATTCCCTAGAAAGCTCCGAATGCATTGGTTGGGACCCTATGTAGTCAAAGAAGTCATAGATGGAGGTGCGGTCCAACTTGGCAAGCTGAATGGAGAGCCCTTCCCAGGCAGAGTAAATGGGAGTTGCCTGAAGCTCTACAAGGGTGAGCCGACTGCCTGACTAACCGACCGAAGTACAGTCTCACCACTCCAGGTAGTTAAAAGAGAGCACGAGATGATAAAGCACTCTGTGAGGGAGTTGCACGACAACAAAGGTGTGCGTAGAATCGGCATGTCACAAGGGTCGCGGTTGTGCAGAAGGGGTTGTGCTACTGCGTGGATAAACTTGGAGGTGACTGTTGCTATCACTGTTCATGACAAGATGTATGAGCTACGGCAAAAAGGAGCTGGTGGCGGGCAATTAACATACAAAGTACGAGCCAGATATTGAACGATATACCGTAGATGTAAGGTTAAAGCGTCAGAAAAGGAGGGAATGACTGAATTTGAATTTCAACGCGTTTATAAATCACAAGGGGGCATCCATCAAACAAGTTGTGGTATTGAGAGAAGTGAGTTATTGTGCCTTCCCACCGGTATGGAACAGTTGATAGTTGATGTTAAAGGAGTAAGCCCCAGGGTTGTAATATGGCCAATGAAGATGCAGGACCTTCTAGATAGTGTGATGTAGACAGCCACGGATGTTGCACCGAGATTGGCACCGATGGTAGGGGACATACCAGAGATTATTAGACACAAAGCAAAACTGGTCCAGATGCCGCTACCTAAACCATGGGTTGGCCGACGACCCACGAAAGATAAGAAAAAGACCATGAATATTGAGACAAATGATGGAATTGCAGTTAACAGTTTGTCTCTGATGCATCTTGAATATTGGGATCTTGCGGACAACAACATATTTCTTGCAAAAATGCAACACAAGCTGCAACAAACAATGCATATGGTGGACCAGAAATTGGCGATTTGCTGCTTGGACTCGAAGAGTTCCCACATGCGGCACCCCAGCTTGAGCTCAAATCCTATGAGAGGGTGCTCTATATTAACCGAGTAGAGCAGAATGAGTATCATCAGTTGTGCGAATTGGTAGAGGAAATAGAATAGGAGCTTGAAGAAGAGTTGCAGGAGACAAAGAGGGAGTAGTAGAACATAGTGCGTCACTCATAGGGATGGTGGACCATGAAGCCTTGGCAGCGTGTATCATCGCACCGACGAGTGACTCGAGACGAGTCACAATGATTGTGTTGGGGGCTTGTTGGGTAGCAGAGGCCCCATGTAATGATTTTGGGGCTTAAAGCCCATAATTTTGGGTAATGATATTGTAAAAGCGCCATGAAGTGCATGAAGCGCGAACTATAATAGGCCGAGTCAAAGGGTTGTCCACCTTAAAATAATATAAAATAATAGAAAGTGAGTCAACCTACCCATGGTTCACGGACCATGGAAATGTATAAATAGAGTGAGGCTCTAAGGGTAGAAGGTAGCTTTTGGGGGGAAAGATCTGATGTATTATGGGTTTGTGAAAGCAATATTCTCTCTAAGTCTGTAAGTCCAAGTCATGGGTATTAGTGGTTAAATAGAGGCTCTACAACTATGTGCACAGAGACCTGATAGAGTCTGTTACATGAGTTTATGTCTACCTTTAAGAATTATGATGGTGCGCACTGGTTATAATTGTTAAATGTTTGCTTAAATACCTTAAGATGTAGATATGATCTATAATAAATGTGTATAATAAGAAGAATCTAAGAAGTACCTAGTTGCTGAGCTACGCGAAGGCCTGATAGCAGAGCAGAGTAGCACAAGTGTGCATATTTGTCAGCGAACCTTCTAGTCCCCATCAAGATATCCCTAGGGTGCAGAAACCTGGTTCCAGCACCCTCCCCTACTACCTCGAGTGAGGCTTCAGTCCGCGCTCCGCGGATTGTTGCCGAAAGGGCCGGTAGTGCGAGATTTGTTTGGCTAAAACACTTCTGAACTTGGGTTAGGCACCATCAAGCCAACAGAGACCATCACGCAGTATGTGACTGTTGTATTCAAAGTTCCCATGTTGGTCTTGATAGCTTCTCCTGGACCTCTGGTGGAGTGGTTGGCTATAATTTTAGTTGTAGTTTTTAGATAATCATCTGGAAATCAAACATGACTTTGCCTACTTAATCCTTGGATGCACGAACCACAACAACCAGTTTCCTGATTTTTGTTGTAGTTGCAGCATCCTCCAGAACATTTAACTCTAGAAGTGAATTGCATGCCTGCGTTTTTGCGATCTCTAGGCTCTGACTCCGTGCTTCTAGGTCTTCCTTTGATTTTAGAGCCCGAGCCTTCTCTGTGAACATCTGTTCATTGTTTACATTGAATTCATTGATGACTGTAAGGGCGTACTATTCTCTAATCCTAAGCTCATCGGAGATCCCCTGATGTAGCATATGGAGATTCTAAAGTGGCAGCATGGCTAAGTTCACCCCAATGTCTTTAATTGTGCTCAACACAATGCGATCTTCCTCTGATTCCACACGAACAAATATTTTTGGTAAGGGTATGACTCTGAGGTCCAAAGCCCATTCCAGCCCCAAAACTTTCTCTCTCCTTTATGCCAAGCTTACTTGCACCCCGCACGCTTACCCAATGCTCACTTGAATTCAACTTGTTTGGATCTGTAGCTCATGTAGATCCTTCTAGACGCTCCCTAGCGTCTACATGTACTCTTGTTCAAATTTCTACCACAAATCTATTGTGGTATCTCTAACTTTGTCTCCTATTTCATATAGATCCCATTCTATGAGGATCATTAGGTCTATGCTTGCTTGTTTATCGGATTTGTGCTTCTTCCTTGGATGGAAAGTTGTCTCCTTACTGTGCTTTCTTAATGTGAATGGAGTGCTTTGCACCTCTCCTCCATCTTCGCCCTGTTCCAACAGTTCCTACTTGTTGGTATGCTGGGAAGTCGATGCTTTGACTTCCTCTGTATCGGTGTGATCTGTCTCAACATGCTCTTTTGTAGCATGATATTTTTCCGAAACTTCCTTAGTAGTGGCTTCCTTCTTTTTCTACTTAGCCAAATCTCGGGCCGCTTTCTATGCTTCTTCTTTCTGCTTTTGCACAATTTTCATCTGTGTAGAAGATCTTTCTCCACACTTATTGGTGCCTGCACCAACATCCATGGGTTCGCACCACTCCGTTGGCCAACTCCCCACAATCTCCTGCACATTTGTCTCGGAGACTAAGTATGGTAGCTTATGCCATATATGTTTAGGGTCCTTCCCTACCCTTATTGATACATTATGGAAATTAGTCTTGAACTCCATGAAGACCCTCAACTACTCGAACAAGGTTGGAGACACCCTTGGCCACTGACTGATTACTATGTGAAGGCTCATTTCCATTAATATCCAGAAAATCTTCGATCTTTGATCCTCTCTAGATCCTTTGGCGACCACAGCAAAGCGAACTTCACTGCCTCTAGTAACTCTTCTGCCTGGGGAGGATACTGACTATCCTCCAGCAATCGCCATGCTACTAAAACAATGAGTAATGAAACGACTTACTATCCTCCTGTGCTTCATGATAGTTCACAAGGAATTCCTTACATAAATACTGTGCCCAATTATATTGTACTCCCTTCACACACTAGGCAGCTAATGACACTATTGTCGCCGAAACTTCATCCGCGTGACATTTCCTCATAATCTTCCCTACTAATATTGGGCAAAAATCTGCATCGCCTGGTCCTCAATGGAGTGGATAGAATATTCATGCAACTTCTTGACTAAGCCAAATTCATCCTTCATCTTATTTGCCAGCTCCTTTTCTCCACTTTTCCCTCCAAACTCCTTGGTAGTGCTCGCCCCTTTTTATGGAAGCTTTGTAATCTGATGGATGAGCATATCCATGATCGGGATGGGTTCATCAAGTAATAAGTGCCCATCATGCACCAATGCACAAAGTAGGTGCACACACATAGTGTTGATAATTAAATTTTGAAAAAGTGGTACATAAAGCATGGGCAGAAACTTGGCCATGTAACCCCAGTTTCCTTGTAATATATCTTCTTCATGTATTTGTGAGTCGCCAAATGAGGGATATACTCAAGGAGATGCGTGATATGCTCACCCTCCTCAGCATCCAATTCCTCCACTCCATGGAATTATTCTTCCTCTAGGTCCACTATTTTCTCTAGGTATTTATCCTTCTTCTCCTTCTACTGAACCTCCGGGTTAATCCTTGGTGAATGTCTTACCAAGACAAGTTTCTTCTGCTTCTCTTTTGTAGTTGATTGCTTCGGCCTAGGTGACCTTGGTGCCATAGGCACAACGGGCGTAGCTTCCATGCTATTTATTTCAGGGGCCGCCGTGTCAGAGATGACAACTTCAGAACTAACAACCTCTGTGGGGTTTGTGGAAGTCATTTTGTCAAAAAATATTTCATGGAATGCTGCAAATACATTTGTGAATGATGGCCATGAAAAGACTTCTTCCTAGTCTGCGCACTTCATAAACTTAAAGCAACAAGGCTCACAGACAATTCTCAGAATGCAAAGTGTTCTTTGGTGAACCAACCTATCCAATTTATAAGAGGTTTTGAATTCAAATCTGACCTTTCCCTCCAATTTTTGATCGTAAATGCGTCTTTGACGACAGATCTACAAAGCGTTTCACCATAAACGGCACCTACCTACTCCTCTTAACAAAATTTTTGTCATCAAATCATGAACAGTAACTCCAACGGCTACTTTTGGACCCATATGTGTAGTACCATCCTCCATGACGTATCTCATCCAATGTAGCTTCACATGTCGCACTCCTTTCTTCCATCGTGCAACCTCCCTACTATGCTTTTCTCCTTTTCGTGAAATGTAGTTTATAGTCCTGCAATCCCTTGCAGTTGCCTAGATTACTAAATTTTTCCTACTACCATGTAGTCATTTTGTATGGGCAAGATCCTTGGTGTACAACTTTAGCGTACTTCCATTCACTTTCCCAAGGAATGGTTCCCCATTCAGCTTTGCGAGGTGAACTGCGCCACTGTCCGTGATCTCCTAAACAACATATGGCCCCAAGTAGTGCATTTGAAATTACCCTATAATTTTTGTGAATTTGTTATCAGATAGCAGCACTAAATCATCCAACTTGAAACTACGCAGCTTAATATGCATATCATGCCATGGTTTTTCGCATTCCTTTTGCACCTACTTGTGAAAGGCTGTAAGAAATAGGTCTGCGCCTAACTCCATTAATTGCGCGAGTCGTTCGTCCAAGGTTTCATGATCCACCATCTTTGTTATTGTTGCAATACATAAACTTGGCACAATATAATCCATAGGCATCACTGCTTCAATCCCATAAACCAACCTAAATGGGGTTTGGCCTATCAATTTCTTGCAGGTTGTTTTATATGCCCATAGCACTATTGGTACTTGCATATCCCAGTCATTTCTCTACACATTGCAGACCTTCATCAATGCAATATCCAAGATTTTGTTAAATTCTTCCACCATTCCATTCACCTATGGGTGATAGGGCGTGCTCTTTTGATGATACACCTGGAATTCCTCAAGCATCATGTTGATCATTTTATTCAAGCAATGTGTACCCCTATCACTCATCAACACCTTAGGGCATCCAAACCATGTTAAGAAATATTCAAACAAAAACTTCATGGCGGTGGTAGTTGTACAATCCTTCACTAGCTACACTTTCGCCCATCTAGTTAAACACTAAGTGGCAGTCATGATATACCGCGCATCCATCTTCTTTCTTGGTGGTTGTATTGGACCTATGAAATCAATGGACCACTTATCAAATACCTGCAATGAAACCTGAGGATTTAAAGGAAATTCATATCTTCGCGAAGGCTTTCTCATCCTTTGGCAAGCATCGCACGCCTTGCAATACACCTTAGAATCCTTATGTAATGTCGTCCACCATAACCCAGCACGCAAAATATTCTGCACGGTCGCTTTTCCTGCGTAGTGTCCTCCAACCACTCCTCCATGTTCCTGAACAAGGATACTAGCACGTTCAAATTCAGGAACATACCTTCGCAATATTTCATCTGTTCCCATCTTATATAAGTGACCTGCAATCACTGGGAAGTCTACAGAGAGAACTACTAATTCCTTCTTTTACTGAGTGGAATATCCTTCCGGAGCTGTACACCTAGTCAAAAACTGAATGATATTAGCAAAATGGTCGTCTACGACATGCACCGCAAAGAGATACGCATTCGGTAGTCCTTCCTCCAGACTATTTGGTTCTTTTCCTATTTCAATCCTTGACAGATGGTTTGGTCCTTCATTCAACCTTCCTAGCATCACAATCACTTCAAAGTCATATTCCTGAAACAACAACAACCATCTGTAGAGCTTCCCTCATAACACAGGCTTATTGACTAGGTACTTCATTGTGGAGTGATCTATATACATTTTAAAGTGACCACCCAACAAATAGTGCCTAAATTTTTGTAGCGCATACACCATCACCAGCCCTTCGCGCTCTATAGTGGAGTAATTATTCTCATACTTTGATAACTTCCTTCTTGCGAACACTATCGGATGATCAATTTCGCTTTCTCCCACCTGTGTTCATACCACACTTAGCACAATGGAAGAGGCATATACATGCAGATGGAATTCTTTCTTCCAGTCTGGAAACACCAAAATAGGCATAGTTACCATCTTTTCCTTCAAGACATCCAGACTGTGTTGACATTCTTCATCCCAGAAAATCATCACGTCTTTCTTCAACAATTTTTCCATCCGTGCAGTCATATGAGAATATGCCTTGATAAAGTTTCTACAATATCCAGTGTGCCCCAATGTCTTGCACAACTATTTTACATTCCTAGGAGCTTCCAAATTCACAATCACAACGATATTCACAGGGTCCACCATCAATCCCTGCTTACATACAACATGGCCAAGCATGATTCCAATCAGAACATAGAATATGCACTTTAAATTCAACGTGATATGATACCTTTGACATGTATCCAGCATAAGGCATAGGCTCACAACGTGGCACTTCACCAACCCAAACACCGTCCAATTGTCAAAACAAACCTCCAAAAACTTATGGATAAATTCCTTAAATGCTGCAATTACTACTCAGGAGAAAATTCCAGGCACATTCTTCAATTTGAATGGCATGACTATATATTGAAAGCAACCCCACTCTATCACGAAGGTTGTCTTGCTTCGATCTTTCATCGCGATATTTATTTGATGATATCCCAAGAAGCCATCAATAAACGAATAATCCTCCTGTCTGCCAACATTCTCTAATACTTCATCTGTAGATGGTGTTGGAAACAGATCATGCACACATGCATCATTCGAATTTCTTAGATCTACACATATACAGATTTCACCTTTCTATTTCTTCTCTTAGACCACCATTGGAATTACCCAATCAGATTCCTCTACTGGTTCAATAATACTGGCATCCAGCATCTTATCCATTTCTTGGCACACATTTTCTTTATACTTCAGATTTAGTCGATAAGATCTCTGCTTAACAATATTCGCATCTGGTTTCAACATAATCTTCATAAAACCTAAATCTCCGATGATCCCCTTCAAATATGAAAAATTTGTTAGGAATATATCTTGGTATTTTTGCAATACTTCAGCTACCTTATCGACTATATATTCATCCCATTAGTCTCCTATCTTCGCGAACTTAGGCTCTGCTTCAAATATAATGTTTACTTGTCTAGTTTTCAAAGGTTCTGATATATCTGGGTTCGCTTCTTTCAGTCCTTTGACTTCACGTTGTCCTTCTATCTCTGGAATCTTAATATTCCATGGGTCTTCTTCTTCCTCTTCAATAGTCACATTGTAACACTCCAGTGCATGGCATAGTTTTTGTACTCCAATCCAGTTGAGCCCATTCTATTGGTTCCTTCAGTGTTTTGAATATAGTTGCTTTTATCTCTTGGAGTGGTTCATTAATGCACTCAAATCCATCCTCAAAGTTGAAATTTAATAGAAAAATCTCCCTTAAGATGTCCCATTCAGCTGTCCCATAGCAAAGCTTCGTCTCCAAATACCAGTTCATTGGAATTGTATCTAAGGTATGACAGAAAATGTGCACCCATTTTGGTTGTGGTTCTGTTCCCTAGGCCTTAGTTGATTGTGCCAAATGATCACACAGATAATCATTCCCAAGGTATTTTTCTATCACCTAGGTATTAGCATATCCAAACCTTAATTTCATCATCCTTCTATTTTCCTTCCATCCAGTGAAGCTCTCCTTGTGCGTACCTCACCAACGGGCAGGCGTAGTACACAATGCCAACTTCAGTGCCTAGAAGTGATGTTCTTTCAGTACTTCCCTTTCAAATTCATCTAAAAATAGATCCACATCAGTCAAACCATCATAATGTGAAAGCTTCCTTACCTTAGTTGAGACACACCACAATGATTTATTCATCATATTACAACGGAGCATATATACTTCATGTAACTGATTCTACCAGTGTTTAATCTCTTCATCCAAATCTGAGGTGTAGGAACTATCCCTGTCCCACGCAATTTTTCCATCGACCATAGGATTGATGCAATCTTCATTTCACATTATGATATTGTATACCTGATCCAAATCATCATCACTTTCCACAAAGTCGTTGTGGTGAAGTAAAATTATAAGTGCAAACACAAATGAATTCCTCTTGCCCGATAATGTGTCTAGCCACAACAGATATATTCTATGGAATATTTCCTTAGGTTATAATCCAATCAAGAGGGCCTACCTCTTGGTCTCTTATCCTACTTGATGATGTCCTCGCTTGCTTGCTCCAAAAATCTCTCGCTTCCTTCTTCAAACTCTTGAAACAAGTAAACAACAACAACACACAAACATAATAATAGAAAAATTGCAATTCAACCTACTTAATGAGTCAAGAAGAATTAATACATGAATATGTAATATTAAAAAACATTTAGGAAATCAATCAATAGTTGCATATATTAATATCAACGAGAGATTATAACTATTCATCTTGACGCCGCAGTCTTCCTTTGACAAGACCGGTTTCCCACACACTTCTGGTAGCATTCCATGACGACTTAAAAAAATAATAGTTTAAAGGCTCTTCCCTTTAGACTTCACTCCAAACCAAACACACTTATCCCTCACGCAACTAGATGGCTAGAACTAGTAATAGCTTGCTTGCCTAATCAAAATAGTATACTCACACTCAACCAAAACTCTAACTAGCTTGTGCTTGCGAAGAAGGGAGGTTTATATAGGGAATATGGATGGGAGATGGATCCTCTTCTCATGGTAGAAGGACTTATCCCTTGAGGAAGTTCCATCATTATAGGGGAAAGGAGCCCAAACTTTCATCCTCGACCCCATCTGGCCAAACCATTTACCAGACTTCCATTACGAAGCTTCTAGAGCTAGAAGCTTTGGCTCTAGTTTAAAAAACTTTCCATAATAGGATTGGCATGATTGGAACACATTTCAATGGCAATGATTAGCATGAGGAATAGTGCTAATCTCTACACATCGGCGTGAGGGAGACAAAGGTCATTAGTGCCGACTTTATAAACTGGGCAAAATAGAAGTTTCAAGGGAAATGATGAAAAAGGGAAATGATCTGCTCATGAAGAGGGACATAATGGGAGTTTCTCCATGAAGGAAAAGCATGCAGGGTTCACTGTAGAGGTCCTCAAGGATCAAGGAATGGGGAGTACAGGGACAATGAAAAAATGCTATGTAGCAATTGTGAATAGGTTTAGTATGACATGCTCCTTCAGCAAGGTCTAGGGGTCTACAACCCTGAGCGACTTGCTTCCAAACATCATCTTCCGCTTCTTCAAGTTGGTTACCGCATCCATATCAAAATCCTAGTCAACTCCTAGTAGCATGGGTTATGGGTTACTATCATCCACTATTTCAATGACCTCAAAGTCAGCTAGTGCGCTTGCGCCCTCAATGTCCACCGTTACACCATATAAGTGCCCCATCAGAATAATCTTTTGTTGATTTGCCATGCACAGTTGAATAGGAGACCAATGTAGTGCATGTTTCCCCATCCTTTTCCATGTTTGCCTAGGTAGAACATTTGCATCAGATCCTAGATCCAATATTACGTAGTGCATCTCATATTCACCTATCTGTGTGGTTAGCCTCATCTCGTGCCCCATTCGCTTCTTCTGCTTACCAATTTACTTCACGGTGCATTGTTCAGTAGGCATATTTTCTTTATTTTCACACTTGTCAATTAATTCTTGCGACCCCTCTACTTCTTTCTTATCACACAGTAAATTCATACAGGTCTTCATAAAATTAGCGAGTACCGAAGGATCTACCTCTTGCTTTGTACTAGTTTATGGAATTTTCTCCTAGCTTCCTGAGGTGGAGGCCTCAGTGAAGTTCTTCTTTGCTTCCATGAAGTTATCTTTAGCGTGGTTAAGATCAATGTCTATTTCCTTCTCAACAGCCTTGAGCACCCACCCAGTATCCTTAGGTTTCTTTCCTTTATCTGTGCTAGTCATCATACCACTTCTTGTCACTATATTTATTCTCTGATCTTCTTCATGGGGTTCTGCCCTCATCATCTGGATGTTTTTTGTGGGTTGTTGGGGTTGTACCTTCTTTTCTTGCATTTTTTCCATAAGGACTTGACATTCTTCTATCACAGTCGAACTATCAACAATAATGACGTGACGAAAGTGTGGGGTTTGTACAATCTCACGCGAAGTGTCCTGCTTTGCCACAATTATAGCAAATTACCTGCCCTCATCCTCGACTAGTTCTACCCCCTCTTCCTCTCCCTTGGCCTTGGAATCCTCCACGTGCTAATCCTATGCCCTAATCTTGAGGCTGATTCTTTACCTAAATTCGGTAGGTAGGAATTATATCCATCATCAGCTCATAACTCCTACAATGGCATTTATCATGTCCCATAAATATTTAGAAATTGAAAAAAAACTGTTGAGCGGTCTGTACAAACATCTTTAATAAATGGTAGTTATCAGTCATGTGATATCCTATAACCTGATAGATAGCACACCATAGTTCAGTTCCTACCCTTGGCCCAACATTATTCTTTGGTTTCATGGGAATAAGCCCTCCCCTCATAATATAGTTCTTAGAAATCAGGCAATGGTCCTTATCGTGTCCATGACTCTTGCACTTCAAACACCATACTTCAGCGTGCACCTCTGGCTGGGCTTCCTTTCCTTTCTTTAGGATCTACAAATCCAAGTGCAAGCTTTCCCACTATGAGTGAATCTATTGCATTCCAAGGTTCATATCTTGTATGGGAAAAGCATCCAACCTCATCGCAATTTCCAAAGCTTCCACTTGCATTGCTATCTTTTGTTGTGACAAAGGCACTCTTAAGTGTGGTAAGAGCAACACTGTATACCAATCGCGATGTTGGGAATCTGTAACCACCATGTTAGCTTTCTTAGTTAGGCATTTCAACCTTTGATTGAAATCCCAAGGTGTCTCATCTACCTTTGTCGAATTTCTTTAAAATCAGTCACCGACTGCACCTCTGACTTAGGATTTTTGAACTCCTTGTTCAACACTTGTTGGGTCTCTGCCAACGTCACAGTGGGGTTATCAGTGTAGTACTTGATGTATCGCATCAATTCTTGATCTTGTATGGTTGTAACTAGCTACACTTTCTTGATGGTATCATTCATAATCCGTTGTGTCATCCATACAGCTCCAGCAAAAACCAGAATTGTTCAGAATCTTCTCTCCCTACTCCTCTAAAAATTGGCATCTTAATCACGTTCACCATGTTGAATGGTGGAAATGGGGGTGGACGGGGTGAAGTTGTAGGTGTATGAGGTGGAGGTGGAGGTGGAGTGGATGGATGAGGTATCCTCGAAATACCCTGCGTAATTAACTAAACTGCACTTCGCAATGTAGTTAGCAACATCCCTTCATCATCACATGAAGGGGGTTCAATGAGTGGACTATATTTCAAGCTTGATCCTTCATTTATTCTAAAGAATCTCCCACTTCGTGTAGCCCCAAACATTACGGTAACTACATAACCCTCTTTTCACATAAATTTTTTTTAATCCAAGTCTTTAATGATTTTAAATATGTATTCACGGTCCCTTAAAGGGTCTTTGTTTCGCTGCGCTATAGTTGATATTTCTATCAATCATGAAATAAGTCACAAAACTTTCTAGTGTGCGATCAATCCAATGATCCACAACCCACACAATATTGCTTCTTGATGCCTCCAGGTGTCGCACCAGTTCAGGAGTCCACACTATAGGGCCGTCAAGCCTCAACGTCCCTTGACTATTGGCCAATTTAGAAAACCACTCGTGTAGTTCATTAGGGAAGAAACAAAAGAATGTGTCAGTTTTGTCTGTGTACAAAAATCTCTGCAACCACTGCTCCTTGGATAATTTAGGGCTCTTGTTCTCTTGAGCTGCAAATGAGTGCACTTTTAGGTCTGACCTATGTTTAGGGTTGTTCACGCCAACCAACAAAACCCTAAGTGCTAGTTCAGCAACAACCTATATAGTATAGGCTGCTGTGTCACCCGAAGCAGTATTGGGGGATGATAGAACTAGGCTTCTACATCCAGAGATCATGTGATAAGTGGTTTTAAGACCTTGTATCTTAGATCTACCTTCATGTAGATCTATGTGTTCCTATGGTCCGCTACTGCAAATCTATGAAAACAGCTCTTAGACCTTCACGAAGGTCTGCAATCATACTTTATAGACCTAAAATAAGCTGGCTGTCCACTTTTGCACACTAAATACTAACCCTAGATCTGTCTTCACACAGATCTACCCGATTCAACAGAAATCATAACAAATTTAACCATTACCTTCATGAAAATAGATTATTAGTTAGTTCATGCATAGATATTAAAGATTCAATAGGTTCGTGCAATAATTATACTTCATTCCACATAAAAGATATCATTAAGCCATAATGTATAACTTTAACATAAATAAGAATAAAACACGGAGGCAAGATATTGTTCCAAAATCAGTCTTTATTAGATTTAGCATTCAATTTACAGACTCTTCCCCCCTGCGCACCCAGCTACAGGGGCCCACACACTAAGTTGTGGACTCGCCAAGGTCTCCACGCACTCAGATGCAAGAGCCTTCCCCTTTCACCTAAGTACAGGAAATAGAGCTTTCCTACCTTAGCACTTGCCCAAAACATTAATCTTCTACCTTAGTTACTTTTTCTAGACTTGTTATGACTCAAATATATATAGCATTTTTCTTATAATACCATGGCACGCTGCCTATGGGTGAGTCTCAAAACCGAGATATCACTTACCCAAACAAGGTTCTATAGCCCTTTTGGCTCCTACTTAGTTGTGTGCTCCACTTCCACATTTCGCAGAGACTTTACATTCTTTACAAAATTATTCTCAAAAATTGGTTAAACTAGCCAATTGACCCTGGGGACCATATCCCAACAAGAAGTAATGGTTGAGATCTAGGACAAGGTCGATGATCGCTACAAAATGATTTTGATAGAGATTCAGTAAGGCATCATGGAGTTAAAGGTACTAACACATACAATTAGACAACCAGCATAGATAGGTCAGCTATTGTAGTTAGAGCGATGAATAGAAACAAAGTTCAAAGTAAGGATTTTGCAGGTTCTAGCTAGAGCATTATAGTTTCAATCACCAGAGGATAGAGAATGGAAAAACCTTGGGACAAAATCAACACAAACATTGTCTCATTTTCGATTCAGGCATTACATGAGCTCCATCAAAGTATTCCATATGAATTGAAGGAGCGAGAACAATGCACTTCATTTTTAAGAATTCAGATAGAGAAGGACAGAGCTTCGCTGAAGAAGGAGCTCAATCAATTGATAAAGGAAAGGGATGGAGAAGTCTAGCAGTTGGAAAAATTTATTGCAGATACTTGTAGCACAGATCCAGATGTGAAGGTCTACAAAGAGAAGTCACCAATAGAAAAGGTCACGAAGCTTTCCCTTGCGATAAGAGACTCAAATAATAAGCTCTCAGAAATGCAGTTTGAGTGTGAAGTCAAGCTTATTGAGTTGCAAATGAGGCTACAGCTAGTCACACCATCAGAATTATGTGAGAAGAAGGAAAGGGATTTGAAATCTACATTTTATGTGATCTTTGACACTGTGGCGAACTATGTCAGGCTACTAGATGAAACCATGCAGATTTGGACCTCACTACAGGAGGATTCAAATATTTAGAGGATTGACGAGGAGCTCTAGATGAAGTAGATGTATTTGGACGAAATCTAGCAACTGCGAAGACCTTACCAATCCCGCAAAGGCTTGCAAGGATCATAGAAGGAAAGACTCTTCAAAATAAGATTGAATACCTTCGATGAAAGGAGCATATTTTGAGAGAAAGGACTCAACCGTGACAAGATGAGGCCTTCCAATTGTCATAGATAGTCAAAAGTAAGCTCACAGAGCTACAATAGAGGGAGAAAGAAGTGTCGTAGAATACTGTTGGACCAACCACAAAGGCATTGGGGGAAGAAGTGCATCAAGAGGAAAAGAAGGTAGTAGAAATAATTCAATAGTATAATGCCGCCTACATGAGCATTGTAGAAAACATTCGAGGCACAACAACTAAGTGACTTGGGATGAGCCACATGTGAATGTTCAGGGCCTATTGAGAACGACCCAACTTGGTCCATTTTTGGTCAAAGAATCCACATTTTGAGGAGCATAGCCCGTAGAGTCCACAAATTTCTATTCATCACACAATGTCTAGTGGCTTTGGGGTGGGTCAAAGCCCCTTAGTTTGTAATGGGTATCGGGGCTTTAGCTCATTATTTTTCCAAACCCATAGTATATGGACCATGGTTTTGTAGCAATGAAATATATACAAGGAGATGGAATTATTTTTTGAAAGGGAGAGTCATAGATGAATTGATCATACTTTCTATATGTAGTCTTTATTTTGGACCTTGAAAGGAAGGCCTCGCAGCTGAGTGCATGGAGGCTTTGGAAGAGTCTGCAACTAAGTACGCAGACCACCTTCAACTAGGTGCATAGGTTGAAGAAGTTTTATGTACTTAAAGATCCATATTAATAAAAAAGAAGATGTTTTGCTGAATTCTTTTGTATCTGTATTCTTAATTTGTGTTCCTATGTACTAATATGCATGTTTCTTACTTATTTATGTCAAAGAATACATGTTATCTTGTTCTCTGATATGTTTATGTAATAAGTGAAAATCTATGAAGTAAAGCATCTGCGTAAAGTATTTTATGTATGCGAAGTTGTAGATTAGTGTAAAATATAAGAAAACACACAGGTTCCACAACGCAATATCCCTCTAGTTGTAGAGACTTGGTTTTGAAACCTCCCATAACTGCTTCGGGTGAGACTGTGATCTGATCACAGGTTGTTGCTAGATGCTCCAGTGGTTGAGGTTTTTTTTGGTGTGCAATACACTTTGAACTTGGGTCCATGCCCCTTAAGCCAATAGAAATAGATCCCGAGATTGTTTAGCTTGAGATTAAGACTTATCTTAGAGCCAAACCTATTTGGAAGAAACTTCGAGTTGGTAAACCCATGAAAGGTAGTTGTTATTAAAGCTGAAGTCCAAAAAATATTAGATGTTGGTTTCATTTATCCTATTCCCTTGATGGAGTTGGATTTTCCAAAGGATAACTATCCCATGCCATTTATTAACTAGATCCTTGACATGTGTGCATGTATTTCTATCTTTTCATTTATGGATGGCTTCTCTGGCTACAACCAAATTGAGATCAAACTGGAAGACCAACACAAGATTTCTTTTATCTTTCCCTAGGGGACATTTCCATATCGTAAATTTTCTTTTGGTCTTAAAAATGTTGGTGCCACTTTCCAACGAGCCGTGTCTTATGCGTTTCATGATATAAAACACATCGTTGAAGTTTATCTCGATGACCTTATCGCTCACTCCCTATTTCGTGAGGATCATCCTATGTTGTCTTGATGGGGCCTAATCCGGATCTTGAGAGGAGGCCCCCAAGATCTAAAATATTGAAATGGATCTTGGGGGCAGAGACCCTCAAGATCTAAAAGATTGCAATGGATCTTGGGGGAAAAGGCCCCCAAGATCTGAAAACTTGAAATTACCAGAAGAAAAATATGAGAATGCCCAATAAACAAAACCACAAAGAAACTTTTTTAATTAAAACCCAAGTAGAAATAAACCAGCTAGAGCAATGGTAGCTTATCCCTAAGAAGAGATGTGGTGGCTACATGCCTTTGAATTGTAAAGGCTACATTGTGGCGGACAATCTGTCCTTTTACAAAATGTGACTTGTTACTTATAGTATTTTTCTAGTT